>WNWK01033001.1:0-21491 GCA_009830355.1 Cherax destructor
TATCATACATAGCAGCATATGTGTAGAGAACCTAGCATAACCCAAAAAAGTCAGACAGGGTGACTTATTTCCATTGGGTCGCAAACACATGAGCCGTAGAGATGTAAGACACAGCTTCAGGTCTAAGAGGCCATAAATGTGTGATGCCGATCCTGGCGGGGCCAGGAACTGAGTCTCGACCCCTGCAAATACCAATCAATTCAGATATGACAGCAGGGTGGGATGACCACTGATTTAGGAAATTTAAGATCTGGTAAAGAGAAGTGTCAAGGTAACTTTACCTCCTAAGATGGTAAATGTTTTCTAGCTGATGAGAAGAAGAGATTTTTTTAAGTATAAATGAGAAAGTGAAAAAGAAAGAGAGAGAGACTTATTATTTCTGGTTACTCTCTCTTGTTTCCACTTTCATTTAAATATTGATAGTTGTAACCAAAGTGACCTTTAATTAAAGTAACCAATAAACTTTCACCTCCTGGACTGTAACATCCCACCCATCCTTCAGAGTGCAGGCACTGTACTTCCCACCTCCAGGACTGTAACATCCCCACCATCCTTCAGAGTGCAGGTACTGTACTTCCCACCTTCAGGACTGTAACATCCCCACCCATCCTTCAGAGTGCAAGCACTGTACTTCCCACCTCCAGGACTGTAACATCCCCACCCATCCTTCAGAGTGCAGGCACTGTACTTCCCACCTCCAGGACTGTAACATCCCACCCATCCTTCAGAGTGCAGGCACTGTACTTCCCACCTCCAGGACTGTAACATCCCACTCCTCCTTCAGAGTGCAGACACTGTACTTCCCACCTCTAGGACTGTAACATCCCACCCCTCCTTCAGAGTGCAGGCACTGTACTTCCCACCTCCAGTACTTTAACATCCTCACCATCCTTCAGAGTGCAGGCACTGTACTTCCACCTCCAGACTGTAACATCCCCACCCATCCTTCAGAGTGCAGGCACTGTACTTCCCACCTCCAGGACTGTAACATCCACCCATCCTCAGAGTGAGGCACTGTACTTCCCTCCAGACTGTAAATCCACCATCCTTCAGAGTGCAGGCACTGTACTTCCCACCTCCAGGACTGTAACATCCCCACCCATCCTTCAGAGTGCAGGCACTGTACTTCCCACCTCCAGGACTGTAACATCCCCACCCATCCTTCAGAGTGCAGGCACTGTACTTCCCACCTCCAGGACTGTAACATCTCCACCCATCCTTCAGAGTGCAGGCACTGTACTTCCCACCTCCAGGACTGTAACATCCCACCCATCCTTCAGAGTGCAGGCACTGTACTTCCCACCTCCAGGACTGTAACATCTCCACCCATCCTTCAGAGTGCAGGCCACTGTACTTCCACACCTCCAGGACTGTAACATCCTCCACCCTCCTTCAGAAGTGCAGGCACTGTACTTCCCACCTCCAGGACTGTAACATCCCACCCATCCTTCAGAGTGCAGGCACTGTACTTCCCACCTCCAGGACTGTAACATCCCACCCCTCCTTCAGAGTGCAGGCACTGTACTTCCACCTCCAGGACTGTAACATCCCACCCTCCTTCAGAGTGCAGGCACTGTACTTCCCACCTCCAGGACTGTAACATCCCCACCATCCTTCAGAGTGCAGGCACTGTACTTCCACCTCCAGGACTGTAACATCCCACCCATCCTTCAGAGTGCAGGCACTGTACTTCCCACCTCCAGGACTGTAACATCCCCACCCATCCTTCAGAGTGCAGGCACTGTACTTCCCACCTCCAGGACTGTAACATCTCCACCCTCCTTCAGAGTGCAGGCACTGTACTTCCCACCTCCAGGACTGTAACATCCCACCCCTCCTTCAGAGTGCAGGCACTGTACTTCCACCTCCAGGACTGTAACATCTCCACCCTCCTTCAGAGTGCAGGCACTGTACTTCCCACCTCCAGGACTGTAACATCCCACCCCTCCTTCAGAGTGCAGGCACTGTACTTCCCACCTCCAGGACTGTAACATCTCCCCTCCTTCAGAGTGCAGGCACTGTACTTCCCACCTCCAGGACTGTAACATCCCACCCTCCTTCAGAGTGCAGGCACTGTACTTCCCACCTCAGGACTGTAACATCCCCACCCTCCTTCAGAGTGCAGGCACTGTACTTCCCACCTCCAGGACTGTAACATCCCACCCATCCTTCAGAGTGCAGGCACTGTACTTCCACCTCCAGGACTGTAACATCCCACCCATCCTTCAGAGTGCAGGCACTGTACTTCCCACCTCCAGGACTGTAACATCCCACCCTCCTTCAGAGTGCAGCACTGTACTTCCACCTCCAGGACTGTAACATCCCCACCCTCCTTCAGAGTGCAGCACTGTACTTCCACCTCCAGGACTGTAACATCCCCACCCTCCTTCAGAGTGCAGGCACTGTACTTCCCACCCAGGACTGTAACATCCCCACCTCCTTCAGAGTGCAGGCACTGTACTTCCCACCTCCAGGACTGTAACATCCCACCATCCTTCAGAGTGTAGGCACTGTACTTCCACCTCCAGACTGAAACATCCCCACCCCTCATTCAGAGTGCAGGCACTGTACTTCCCACCTCCAGGACTGTAACTCTCACACCTCCTTCAGAGTGCAGGCACTGTACTTCCCACCCAGGACTGTAACATCTCCACCCATCCTTCAGAGTGTAGGCACTGTACTTCCCACCTTCCATGACTGAAACATCCCCACCCTCCTTCAGAGTGCAGGCACTGTACTTCCCACCTCCAGGACTGTAACATCCCCACCCATCCTTCAGAGTGCAGGCACTGTACTTCCCACCTCCAGGACTGTAACATTCCCACCACTCCTTCAGAGTGCAGGCACTGTACTTCCCCTCCAGGACTGTAACATCCCCACCCTTCCTTCAGAGTGCAGACACTGTACTTCCCACCTCCAGGACTGTAACGTCTCCACCCTCCTTCAGAGTGCAGGCACTGTACTTCCCACCTCCAGGACTGTAACATTCCCACCACTCCTTCAGAGTGCAGGCACTGTACCTCCCCCCTCCAGGACTGTAACATCCCCATCCCTCCTTCAGAGTGCAGACACTGTACTTCCCACCTCCAGGACTGTAATGTCCCACCCTCCTTCAGAGTGCAGGCACTGTACTTCCCACCTCCAGGACTGTAACTTTCCCACCCTCCTTAGAGTGTAGGCACTGACTTCTTCCCCTCCAGTCACTTAAACATTCAAAATAGATGGGTTTACACTGTCTTCAGGACCTCCACAAACTCTGCCACACCAACACTTCTCAAGTTATGACTTTTCCCCATTTTAATTTTCAAAAAATCTTTCATACGAGAAACACAAATGAAGCGCACCTTACTTTCCACATTTATCAAGTTGTCAAACAAAATTTTCATGTCGCTTAACAATCTACATCCTGATCTGCAATATCAGATCAATCTTTTATGAGCGTCAGCTTTATTTAATAAACTTTATTAAACACTTAGTAGATTCTACGTTTTTTTTTTTTTGCATACTTGCATTCCTAGTTCTATACACCTATTAAAGAGAATTTTACTGATCTTCAAATGTTTCCTTAATTTTTCTCTGTTTTTTTTCATAGTTCCGGACTTCAACTGATCCTCTAAGTCATCTTCGTTACACAACAGCACAATATTTGTTATTTTGAAGCTGTCTGGTAATTTCCCTCTTTGTAGCAAGATGTGGAGGATGGGCTCTTTCCTACGATATAATGAACTTTGTAACTTATCTTATTGATGAATCCCAGAAGTCGCAGCCATCCCCAACTCCTGCAGAGGAACATCTATGGCCTCACACTCCACAGGGCTGTAAGATAAACATCAATGTGGAGTTATTGCCCCAAAGGAGCATATGCCCATATCTCAGTCATTTGACAGACTGAAAGGCGGTTTACTCACGTTTTTGGGGCGGATCGCCCACGAGTCACCGGGTGATATGATAAATCTGCCTAAAACAAATTATGCATTCCTAACTGCACAGAAGGTGGCATCTAGGTTTAAGCAGACTTACCTGGGTATTTGTAACGGACCCTTAATTCACACCCGGATATCGCTGTCTTGTTTGAAGAATGCTGCTGAAGAGTCACTGCCTTGTTAGACGACGTAAGCTCATTGTCCCTTTACGTTCTTTAATGTCAGTCTTTTTGCAGTAGTCAGAAGCTGCGCACACTTCTGAATATACCGCTGTTTTATACACTAAACGCGTTGGAACAGAATTCTTCTCCGATTTCCCGACGTTAGTGGAGATTGAGGGAGGACGAACGCACACACGACGCATGTCTCTTTGTCCGGTTATACACCGCGCCGTAGCACCTTTCCCCCTAGATATCTTAAGTCAATCTGCCCGCCCCTGCAGCCCGCAGCTCGGTCAAGCTGGGCGTCGCTGAGGTCAGCTAAATTTCAACACTTGCAAACCACTGCAACAACTTGCAATTCAAGAGCGCGTGTTCTCTAAATTTCGATCACTAGAGCACAAGATTGTAGGCAAGTTTAGTAATGGAAATAACAGTTTTCTATATCTCTTCCCTGCTAAGGTAAAGAGTAACATATATAAATGTCTATCCTGATTACAGTACATTAACATTGGTTGCAACCCTGGTCAGCTACTATGTGACTCTTGGCTGTTTGGGTCCATCCATATGTTTTCAATTAAACTGTTGACCAGTAAACGTTGTTGATCAGAGAGCTAGGCTCGCCATCTGGCCCTTTCTAAGGGCCTGGCCCCTAAAGGCAGGGCCCTTTCTTCAGAAAGGGCTGGTACCCCCCTCTTTTGGAGAATTTTCTCCACACAAGATTTGGAGAATAATCCACAGTGGATAAAAAAAAATTATCATCGTCATTAAAATAATTTTGGGATGTGAATCAACAATCAACATTGTTTTTTGTTTATCTGCATTATTGTTGCTGTGGTGGTGATTTTAGTGGTGGTAATTTTGGTGATGGCGGAAAGTTTGAGGGGTGGTGGTGCTGATTTCGGTGGGTAGTGATGGTAGGGGGTGATGATGGTGATTTTGATGGGTAATGGTGCTGAATTTGGTGGGTGGTAGTGATTTTGATGGGTAGATGTGATGGTGGTGGTGATTTTGATGGGTGGGTGGTGATGGTGGTAGTGGTGATAGTGCCTGCTCCTGGCCTGTGTTGTGTTAGCCTTGAGCAATATCGATGAAATATTTCCCATGATAAATGTGGTCAGTGTTTGGTTAATTGCCACAGCGTTTAGCCAACTGTTTCAAAGAATGGTTCTTATCTAGCCTCTGCCAGATGACCTAACACTCCAGCTGCGGGTCATCACATGACCCACACTCGTCTTGTTTCCTGACAAACCTTACCTAACCTAGCTGCTTTTTCCTTCTTCCTGACGTGAAAACTCTTCTTATACGGAGGACTCGAACTCCTGGCGAGGCAGTTTTATATCTGCTAGGCTAGTTTCAGTACTGATAGAACTTAGGACTGCTGGACTGAGTGTTAATAGGACTAACCATACCACGGGTGGGGTTATGTTAGTAGGACTGCCTGGACGTAGGACTGGTGGACTGATAGTTTCAGGCCTTAGGATTAAGGGGGGAGCCAGACATGTTTCCGAGCGCAAGCGAACAAAAATCGAAAAATTATGAAAATTGAGTTAATATTATAGAAAAATAGCTAAACTCTCTGGCTACACAATGGTACAAGAATCAATGTAATACGACGTTTCTACAAGGAATTATAGTCATTTATATCATGTATGGTGACGGCGAAGTGGGCAGCTCGCCTGCTCCCAGCCCGTATATTTTTAGATTTTTTTTCCATTTTTTTTCTTTACTGTTTCGTGTATTATTCATTCTAATGGTGTAATTTACGATTTGGCATCATATGAGAGTGGGCGGAGCTTATACGTAGTCTACCAGCTAATCAAGAACGATCTGGGAATATTTGCTGACGTCAACAGAATTCCCGCTCTAAGATGCACCATATATTATTTCATTATTATGCTAATATCAATTCTACGGCTTATTTATCTATCACAATTGATCTAATATGAAATAGTAAACACTATAAATAACATATAAACATGTTATATGCTCCAGCATGAATAAAAATGAGCCCTAATATAGCGCGGTCTCTATCAACAATATGGGTATAAAATTATTCCCCTTCCAATAACGTTTTTTTTGGCCTGTGAGTAAGAGAAAACGGTGTTTTAGAGGCTAACTACACTAAAACATTAGTTTTACAAGGAAAACATTGAAACACAAGTGATTTTCTCGAAAAAAAAAAGAAAATTTCCCGAGGGTGGTGGCCGGCGCCGCTCCAGGCGCTTTCCAGGCGAATATCTCGGAAGTAAGTTATTGACTTATTTAACCTTGTGGAGTTTTTACTGTTTGATTAAATGAAATAATATTCACAGGAATGGTAAAAATATGATTGTTCTTTTTTTTAAGAACGCACTTTTGGAAATATTCCAAATATTTTGGGATTTATTTGGGAGTAAAGGGCAGATTTGTTTTCAACATTCAAACAGTTACATGCTTTATTTTTTTGTGGAATAAAGATAAGATGTTTACAGGAAAGTGCGTTCTCAAAAAATCGTATTAGCAATTTCTTTCGGTACCAAGTCCCAAAACGACCTTACGTAGTGACATATAGGTTCCGGATCCTGCCAAACATCCTAACATGAAATTTTCAGTAAATATTCTTTTTTTCAGTTGTTGTTTGGACTATCTTATTGAATATTTTTTTAAAACATACTGAGTGAACACTTCTATGTGTAAAAAAAAATGAAAGAAATTCGACGAACAGAAAAAAAAAAAATTGACATGTCATACTGCCCCTTAGGACTGCTGGGCTGATAGTTTTAGGCTGCTAGGCTGATAGTTGCAGGACTGCTAGGACTTAGGACTACTATACTGTTAATTTTAGGACTGTTAGGACTTGGGACTACTGGGTTCATAGTTTTAGAAATGCTAGGACTTAAGCCTACTGGAGTGCTAGGGTGCTTATTGTAGGACTGACTGACCACTGGTTCTCCGTACTCGAATTTCATTACGTCAGTAAATTAAATTTGACGCTAATATATTAAGTATGACGTCAGTACAATACGGTTTACGTTAATACTTTCAGTTTGACGTCAGTATATTCTCTTATGGAAATTGACGTGTTTACATGCGTCAGTTTCTGAACGTTCTAAAGAGAGACCAAACATGAATGTTAGTTACTTGAGGTTAGGTTGCTTTAAATTTAAAAAAAAAAAGATTTACGTCTCTTTAACCATTAATAAATGTCTATACGAAAACGAGAAAAAAAACGTAAGATGAGATAAGATAAGATTTCTTCGGATTTTTAACCCCGGAGGGTTAGCCACCCAGGATAACCCAAGAAAGTCAGTGCGTCATCGAGGACTGTCTGTCTTATTTCCCTTGGGGTCCTTAATCTTGTCCCCCAGGATGCGACCCACACCAGTCGACTAACAACCCAGGTACCTATTTGCTGCTAGGTGAACAGGACTTAGAGAACACTTATCAACTGTGGACTGGGGTGAAGAAGAGAGGTATCAATATGACAGTTTTCTAACACTATGCAGGCTGCCCAAAGAACATTTATCCCGTATAAAGAAATTAGATCAAGTAGAAATGACCCAAAATGGATGAATAATAGACTCAAATATCTTTTAGGCAGAAGAAAGGAATTTATAGGCGCATAAAAGAGGTGAGGGTCATCTATAAATCAGTATACTGACATTAAGAGGGACGTTAAAAAGGGAATAAAAAAAGCTAAACGGGACTATGAAATTAAAGTTGCTAGGGATTCAAAAACTAACCCAAAAAGTTTTTTCCAGGTTTATAGAACAAAAGTTAGGATAAGATAGGCCCCCTTAAAAATAACTTTGGGCATCTTACTGACAAGGAGAATGATATGTGCTCTATATTTAATAATTATTT
This sequence comes from Cherax destructor, assembly GCA_009830355.1. Lineage (NCBI taxonomy): Eukaryota > Metazoa > Arthropoda > Malacostraca > Decapoda > Parastacidae > Cherax > Cherax destructor. The sequence continues at coordinate 7,928 of WNWK01033001.1, forward strand.
TCCTCGGTTTTCACACAGGAAGACATTAATAATATCCCAGTAATTAATTTTTACAGAGGCCCAGAAGAAGATAAATTATGTAATATCACAGTCACTAGCGAAATGATTATGAAACAGCGGGACCGACTGAAACAAAATAAATCGCTGGTCCTGATGAGCTTTTGCAAGGGTTCTTAAGGAATGCAAAATGGAACTCTGTGAACCAATATCTAACATTTTTAATTTATCTCTTCAAACAGGTGTAGTGTCTGATATGTGGAAGATGGCTAATGTAATTCCTATTTTTAAAGCAGGGACAAGTCACTACCGTCAAACTACCGCCCAATAAGCCTGCCCTCAATTGTAGGCAAATTACTAGAGTCAATTATAGCTGATATTATTAGAAGCCATCTAGATAACCATAATTTGATTAATGATACCCAGCATGGATTCACGAGGGGCCGTTCCTGCCTATCTAATTTATTAACCTTCTTCAGTAAAGCTTTTGAGGCTGTTGATCACGATAAAGAATTCGATATTGTTTATTTAGACTTTAGTAAGGCTTTTGATAGAGTACCGCACCAGAGACTGTTAAAGAAAGTGGCAGCTCATGGCATTGGGGAAAAGTGCTGTCATGGATCGAGTCATGGCTCACTAATAGGAAGCAGAGAGTGTGCATAAATGGGGTTAAATCCGAATGGGGACTTGTAACAAGTGGTGTTCCACAGGGATCAGTCTTAGGCCCATTGTTATTTATAATATATATCAATGACCTTGATGAGGGAATTACTAGTGATATGAGCAAATTCGCCGACGACACGAAGATAGGTAGGATAATTGATTCACACACAGATGTCATAGAACTTCAGGAAGATTTAGACAAACTTAATTCGTGGTCAGAAAAGTGGCAGATGCAGTTCAATGTAGATAAATGCAAGGTTCTGAAGTTCGGGAGTGTCCATAACCCAAGCACTTATAGTTAAATAACGTAGAACTTAGCCATACAGATTGCGAGAAGGACTTGGGGTGATGGTAAGCAGCAACCTTAAACCAAGACAGCAATGCCTAAGCGTACGTAATAAGGCAAATAGATTACTGGGATTTATATCAAGAAGTGTTAGCAACAGAAGTCCAGAGGTTATATTACAGCTTTATACATCATTAGTAAGGCCTCACCTAGATTACGCAGCTCAGTTCTGGTCTCCATATTACAGAATGGACATAAATTCGTTAGAAAACATTCAGCGTAGAATGACTAAATTAATACATAGCATTAGAAATCTTCCTTACGAAGAAAGATTGAAGACCCTAAAATTACATTCACTTGTAAGACGTAGAATGAGGGGAGACATGATCGAGGTATATAAGTGGAAGATGGGTATTAATAAGGGGATATAAATAAGGTCTTGAGGATATCTCTCCAAGAGAGAACCCGCAATAATGGATTCAAATTGGATAAGTTTAGATTTAGAAAGGATATAGGAAAATATTGGTTTGGAAATAGGGTAGTTGATGAGTGGAACAGTCTGCCTAGTAGGGTCATTGAAGCTAGGACCTTGGGTAGTTTCAAATTTAGGTTGGATAAATTCATGAGTGAGAGGGGTTGGATTTGAGTGGGACTCGCACTTGAGTTAATAGAATCTTCAAAGCTTATTTCTTGGGTAGAATTGAAAATTAGGTTTGGCAATTATTCTGTTAGTGGGATGGATTGTGAAGGACCTGCCTAGTATGGGCCAACAGGCCTGCTGCAGTGTTCATCCTTTCTTATGTTCTTATGTTCTTATGTTTCCACCCGCCGGGAATCGAACCCGGGCCCTCCGTGTGTGAAGCGAGAGCTCAAGCCACCAGGCCACCGGGCCACATAACGTAGGCGGTACAGCATGCAGTTAAAGACGTTTTTGACATTTGAAATTGTTGTTGCAATATACGTAAGAATAACGATGTTATATTTTATTGAAACACATAAACTATAATTTTAAATCTAAGTTCCTCTCTAAACTGCATATTTTTTTCTGGCAACGTTTCGCTCTCTGTTGTGTCCCTGGAGCTAAATACTGTCACAGTAGAAGCCGGTTTGTGTCTTTGCTTCACGTAGGTGGCGCTGCAGCACGCTACCAGCGGCAGCTCATTATCAAGAGCCCAGTGTTAAGCTATCAACATGGCAGCTCATTATCAAGAGCCCAGTGTTAAGCTATCAACATGGCAGCTCATTATCAAGAGCCCAGCGTTAAGCTATCAACATGGCAGCTCATTATCAAGAGCCCAGCGTTAAGCTATCAACATGGCAGCTCATTATCAAGAGCCCAGCGTTAAGTTATCAACATGGCAGCTCATTATCAAGAGCCCAGTGTTAAGCTATCAACATGGCAGCTCATTATCAAGAGCCCAGCGTTAAGTTATCAACATGGCAGCTCATTATCAAGATCCAAGTGTTAAGCTATCAACATGGCAGCTCATTATCAAGAGCCCAGTGTTAAGCTATCAACATGGCAGCTCATTATCAAGAGCCCAGCGTTAAGCTATCAACATGGCAGCTCATTATCAAGAGCCCAGTGTTAAGCTATCAACATGGCAGCTCATTATCAAGAGCCCAGTGTTAAGCTATCAACATGGCAGCTCATTATCAAGAGCCCAGCGTTAAGCTATCAACATGGCAGCTCATTATCAAGAGCCCGTGTTTAAACTATCAACATGGTAGCTCATTATCAAGAGCCCAGTGTTAAGTTATCAACATGGTAGCTCATTATCAAGAGCCCAGTGTTAAGTTATCAACATGGTAGCTCATTATCAAAAGCCCAGTGTTAAGCTATCAACATGGTAGCTCATTATCAAGAGCCCAGTGTTAAGTTATCAACATGGCAAATGCTGCTACAAATCCAAGTTGGTCGTAAAGACTGAAGTTAATGGTACGTGGAGTGAGTGCGATAGCCAAGGAAAGGCTCGTCCTTTAACGTGACAGGTTACAATGTTCCTCTGAGAGGTTAACTAGCCGTCTGCCACACTAGGATAGCTTCCTCTATCACAATTATTATTGGCTGTACCGTCTGGCATGCCATTTAACGATGCCAAGATTTGCCTTAATGGTGAGTGTAAATCCGGGTGAGCCAACAATTAATACCATTTGCTCTGGACAACCATTCATTTCCAACACCCTTCTTGGCAAAATGCCACGTATAACAGGGCCCCCCTTCTTCCTAATAATGTCTGTACCTTCTAACTAAATCCTCACTTCTACGCTTGCCTACATCATTGCCTCCATCACTGAGGCAGATGATTGATCCCATTACCGTCCATGATGTTGTCAAGACGGCTAACAATATCCTCCATCCCAGCCCCAGGAAAGCTCACCCTCTGTCTCCTAAGGCTGGAAAAACATTAGGATGGGTTTCCATGAGACACCTGCTGTCCCTGTTCACCCATCAATAAAATGGGTACCTGGGTGTTAGTCGATCGGTGTGGGTCGCATCCTGGGACAAAATTGACCTAATTTGCCCGACATGTTCTGCATAACAAGGATGTCAGCTAGGCCTGTATACCCTGTACATGTACTTGTGGAAATAAAGATATTATTATTATTATTTATAATTCAGCTTTCGTAACCATTATAAGTACAAAAATGGAGAAACATTGCAGTAGGCCTACTGGCCTATACTAGGCTGCTCTTTGGAGCATTTCTAATTGTCCACTTTTTTTATTAAGATATGGGCGCTATATAATTGCTGAAAAATTTCAATATTTGTTAGTGTGACATATCAGTTTCTGATGATTTCATTTTCACGATATTCCAGTGATGTATTATTAAGTTTTTCATAATATCAATTAGATCCTTCTATGATATTTTGTTACTTGGTCTGTATTCTTCGCGTGGCCTGATTTCTTGTCCTCCCATTACCAGTACATGACATTTACCCCTCATTAAATTTTGTCATTCGTGACAGCGGGTCATCACGTGACTAAGACCAGAGTCAGAAACAAATGTCGTGTTTCCTGACAAACCTTAATGATAATGTCATTCATGTGTCACTCAATTTGCTCATTTTTTTCCCAAATCTTCCTGTAGTGAATTAATATAATTTTATTATCTATTTTCCTTAATTAAGATAATTTGCAACATCTCCAAATACAGATTTTCGTGTCAGCCTGGCGACGTCTCACGAGGACAGCCGCTGGCGACGTCTCACGAGGACACTCTTCCTCTCAAAGTCTCTCATCCACAGTAAAGGTTTACCTTTTATTTCCATGTTTCTCAATTTCCAAATTAATCTGTCTTGGGAACTCTGTCAAAAACTTTTTTAAAGTCAAGGTAAATACAATGTTTTTTTTTAAATTTCCGTGACACTGTGGCAATAGCTTCATAGATTATGGCTATTGGCCACTGGGCCAGCTGGCTACAATAAGATTCATCCAACAAGGTATATTTATACAGCATAGGGAGGTTAGCATGGGCCACAACTGTGACCACAAATGCAAGTTTTTACAGATGAATCTCCCGCCAGCGTGGCCGTGACGAACTCTAGTTGGATGAACTCTTACTGTAGCCAGCTGGCCCAGTGGCTTACGCTCTGGCCTGGAGTTTTACGATTCACTTGCCATGAGTTAGAGCCCCACCCGTACCGTGGTTTGCTTGCAGTCATGTTATTACGATTTCGTGAGTCATGATTTACGGCCTTGAGGGGACATGAATAGAGTTCGTCACTGCCACACTGGCGGGAGATTCATCTATAAAAACTTACATTTGTGGTCACATTGGGACCCATGCTAACCTCCCTATGGTGTATAAATATACCTAGTTAGATGGATCTTATTGTAGCCAGCTGGCCCAGTGGCTTATCACTGGCCTGGAGTTTTACGACTCCCTTACCATGGGATCGAACCCCACGCGTACCCAGGTTTGTACTTCTTTTACCAATATTCTCCTTCCTTACTTTTCCATTTCGTCGAAAACAACATTTTTAAGATGTTTTTTCTAGTTTAGTTTGTTGGTCTATATCAGGTTTCAGTTGGTTCTAGTCTTATCGAAATTATTTCGTGTATTAGTACACGAAACGTAAATGTGTTTATTATATTAATTCTCTTCTTCAGGAAACAGGACAAGTGTTTCCTGAGGCGGGTGTTGGTCATGTGATGCCCCACAGCTGCAGCTTTTAGTCATCTGATGGAGGCTTACCCCTCCACACCTTAAAAATTGTGGAATAAGATTCCTATGTGCATTGTTTTGCTTTGTTCTCTTGTGTCGTATTGTGGGTCGTATCTTTGTTCTCTGCGTTGTGGTCGTATCTTTGTCTCTGCGTTGTGGTCGTATCTTTGTTCTCCCTGGCTACTTTTCCTGGTCATTGTCTTTGTTCTTTGTTCTCTGCGCTTGTTGGTTCGTCGTCTCTTGTTCTTCTGCGCTGTGGTGTATCTTTGTTCTCTGTCTGTGGTCGTTCTTTGTTCTCTGCGCTGTGGTCGTGTCTTTGTTCTCTGCGCTGTGGTCGTATCTTTGAGAAATTATTTGACAAGTCAGTACGACCCTGGTTGTAAAAAAAATCACTTTTTCTCACTTGTATCCTCTTTTAACCTTTTGACAATGTTTATGCAGTTAGGTTTTTTTCCACCATGTCCCCCTTTTATAAACTGTTTACTATGTACTATACAGCCTTCCATGTTTACTGTCTCAGCATCACACTGGATACTAGGATCTAACCAACTTTTAATACCTTGTAACCTTTTGAGGTGGAGTGCCTTGATGCCCTCTAAGATCTCTTGATCCTAGGAATAACTAACCTTCCCTTCCTGTAGTTGAGACCAGACACTTTCTCATCACTAGGCAGTGAGGTTAAGTGCTATAGCATTATTATATAAACCACTTTCCTGCCATGACTGTTGAGTCACTTGTGGGGGAAACTTGCTCTTACTGGATGATTTGTAATTTCAAATTTTAAACTTTGCAATTTAATCATATATGAGTAGATGCATTATGTTAATAACTAGATTTAAATGTAAAGAGTTTTTAGTGAGATCTATTTCCTTCTCTGGAAGCAAGAGTCTTCTTCACTTCCATCTCTGGGGCCCCGGTGGCCTGGTGGCTAATGTTCTCGCTTCACACACAGAGGGCCCGGGTTCGATTCCCGGCGGAGTGGAAACATTTCGACGTGTTTCCTTGCACCTGTTGTCCTGTTCAGCTAGAAGCAAATAGGTACCTGGGTGTTAGTCGACTGGTGTGGGTCGCATCCTGGGGGACAAGATTGAGGACCCCAATGGAAATAAGACAGACAGTCCTCGATGAAGCACTGACTTTCTTGGGTTATCCTGGCTGGCTAACCATCTGGGGTTAAAAATCCGAACAAAATCTTATCTTAGCTGGAAGCAAGAGTCTACTTCACTTATGTACATAAGTATTTTGCCATAAAATTCGATTTAATGAAATTTTCCTTGTTAAAAAGATACATACGAATTTTGCATTGTTTTAGTCGAGTTATTTATGATATGAGTGAACCTCTTTATAAAGTTACATTAATTAATCTTGTGAGTTATTCTGATTCCCGAGAGTCAAAATAACTAATGACTACATTTCTGAGTCATATAATCTTGCTGGCAGGATTGTAATTAATGAAACATAAATAATAAGAATATTATTACTTTTGTATTAGAACCTCAGATTAAAAATGTAACTCAATGATCACTTGAGTTAAATTAATAATCCGTTCCAAAAGACTCATCTTTCCTCAGAACTATCGTAACTCTAACACCAGTACACACCTGCCTTTGGATACTTTGTTATTTGAACACACTGGAGTTTTCTGAGTGGTAAATAAGCCAAGACTAAAGCTTGAAATTTCCAGACATTGGCACCCAACAGCAGTGGCAGAGAAAGTAGGCAGGCAGCCAGCAGGGCAGAGATTGTGGACTAAATATTTACCTTTTTGTTGTCCCAGTCTCCCACCACCCACTTTTGGTACATGTATAGTCTCTCTCCCACTTCTGCTTGCCTTCCTACCCTCCACCCTACCTTAATCTCACCCATCACCCCTCTTTCCATGCACTCACCTCCAACACACTCTCCATCACCCGTCTTTCCATGCACTCACCTCCAACACACTCTCCATCACCTCTCCCATGCCTACCTCCAACACACTCTCATCACCCTCTTTCCAGCACACTCCCCCCTCTCCATCACCCTCTTTCCATGCACTCACCTCCAACACACTCTCCATCACGCCACTGAAGACCTTTTCACCACCCTGTCTTCTCTCTGGGTCTACACTCGTCCCGACCAGTGTGCACAATAAATTTTCATCGCAACTCAAAATTAAATGCCTTGATTAAGGCAAATCGTAACAAAATTATTGTAACTAAAGGCCATCGTAACTCAAGGGACCACTGTAGTAGAGTTGTGAGTAGCTTATTCTTCTCTGGTTAGAAAAAACTGAAGTAGACAGCAGAATGTAATGCATCTGTTGTTTCAGTGTTGATGTGTGACCGGTAAACACTGATGATAGTACAGCTTGTGAGAGATACACCTTAATGGGCGTGCCTTGCCCACAGTGAAGGTAGTTACACTCTTGGAGAGTCTCCATATTATATATATATATATATATATATATATATATATATATATATATATATATATATATATATATATATATATATATATATATATATATATATATTATTATTATTTTATTATTAACACATCGGCCGATTCCACCAAGGCAGGGTGTCCCGAAGAGAAAAACTTTCATCATCATTCACTCCATCACTGTCTTGCCAGAGGGGTGTTTAAACTACAGTTATAAAACTGCAACATTAACACCCCTCCTTCAGAGTGCAGCACTGTATTTCCCATCTTCAGGACTCATAAATGTTACTTTGCTCACACTCCAACAGCACGTCAAGTATCAAAAACCATTTGTCTTCATTCACTCCTATCAAATACGCTCACACATGCTTGCTGGAAGTCCAAGCCCCTCGCTTGGGCCTTTCCTAGGCCGACCCCTACCAGCCTTCCCTCCACTACAGATTTATACACGCTCGAAGTCATTCTGCCTCGTTCCATTCTCTCTACGTGTCCGAACCACATCAACAACCCCTCCTCAGCTCTCTGGATAATAGTTTTGGTAATCCCGCACCTCCTCCTAATTTCCAAACTTCGAATTCTCTGCATTATATTCACACCACACATTGACCTCAGACATGACATCTCCACTGCCTCCAGCCTTCTTCTCGTTGCAACATTCATCACCCATGCTTCACACCCATATAAGAGTGTTGGTATAGCTATACTCTCATACATTCCCCTCTTTACTCCAATGGACAAAGTTCTTTGTCTCCACAGACTCCGAAGTGCTCCACTCACCCTTTTCCCCTCATCAATTTTATGATTCACCTCATCCTTTATAGACCCATCTGCTGACATGCCCACTCCCAAATATCTGAATACATTCACCTCCTCCATACTCTCTCCCTCCAATCTGATATCCAATCTTTTTCGTCACCTAATCTTTTTGTTATCCTCATCACCTTACTCTTTCCTATATTCACCTTTCAATTTTCTTCTTTTACACACCCTCCAAATTCATCCACCAACCTCTGCAACTTCTCTTCAGAATCTCCCAAAAGCACAGTGTCATCAGCAAAAAGGAACTGTGACAACTCCCACTTTGTATTTAAGTCTTTATCTTTTAACCCCATACCTCTTGCCATGACCCTCGCATTCACTTCTCTTACAACCCCATCTATAAATATATTGAACAACAACGGTGACATCCACATCCTTGTCTAAGGCCCACTTTTACTGGGAAATAGTCCCCCTCCCTCCTACACACTCTAACCTGAGCTCACTATCCTCATAAAAACTCTTCACTGCTTTCAGTAACCTAACTCCCATTCCATACACCTGCAACATCTGCCACATTGCCCCCCTATCCACCCTATCATACGCCTTTTCCAAATCCATAAATTCCACAAAAACCTCTTTACCCTTATCCAAATCCTGTTCACCTATATGTTTCACTGTAAACACTTGGTCTACACACCCCTACCTTTCCTGAAGCCCCTTGTTCATCTGCTATCCTGCTTTCTGTCTTGCTCTAATTCTTTCAATAATAACTCTACCATACACTTTAACAGGTAACTCAACAGACTTATTCCCCTATAATTTTTGCATTTTCTTTTGTCCCTTTCCTTTATACAAAGGAACAATACACGCTCTCTGCCAATCCCTAGGTACCTTACCCCTTCCATACATTTATTATATAATAGCACCAACCACTCCAAAACTATATCCCCACCTGCTTTTAACATTTCTATCTTTATCCATCAATCCCAGCTGCCTTACCACCTTTCATTCTACCCACTGCCTCATGAACTTTCCCACACTCACAACTGGCTCTTCCACACTCCTACAAATGTTATTCCTCCTTGCCCTATACACCAAATCACAGCTTCCTGTCTTCATCAACATTTAACAACTCCTCAAAATATTCCCTCCATCTTCCCGATACCTCTAACTGTCCATTTAATAATCTCCTCTCCTATTTTTAACTGTCAAATCCATTTGTTCCTAGGCTTCCTCAACTTATTAATCTACTCCAAAACTTTTCCCTTTTTTTCAACAAAATTTGTTGATAACATCTCACCACTCTCTCATTTGCTCTCTTTTTACATTGCTTCAAAACTCTCGTAATCTCTCTTTTTCTCTCCATATACTCTTCCCTCCTTGCATCACTTCTACTTTGTAAAAACCTCTCATATGCTAACTTTTTCTCCCTTATCACTCTCTTTATATCATCATTCCACCAATCGCTCTTCTTCCCTCCTGCACCCACTCGCCTGTAACCACAAACTTCTGCTGAACACTCTAACACTACATTTTTAAACCTACCACATACCTCCTCGACCCCATTGCCTACACTCTCACTAGCCCATCTATCCTCCAATAGTTGTTTATATCTTACCCTAACTGCCTCCTCTTTTAGTTTATAAACATTCACCTCTCTCTTACTTACTGCTTCTATTTTCCTTGTATCCCATCTACCTTTTACTCCCACTGTAGCTATAACTAAAAAGTGATCTGACATATCTGTGGCCTTTCTATAAACATGTACATCCTGAAGTCTACTCAACAGTCTTTTATCACCAATACCTAGTCCAACAAACTACTGTCATTACGCCCTACATCATATCTTGTATACTTATTTATTCTCTTCTTCTTAAAATATGTATTACCTATAACTAAACCCCTTTCTATACAAAGTTCAATCAAAGGGCTCCCATTATCATTTACACCTGACACCCTAAACTTGCCTACCACACCCTCTCTACATGTTTCTCCTACTTTAGCATTTAGGTCCCCTACCACAATTACTCTCTCAGTTGATTCAAAAGTTCCTATACATTCGCTTAACATCTCCCAAAATCCCTCTCTCCTCTACACTCCTCCCTTCTCCAGGTGCATACACACTTATTATGACCCACTTTTCGCATCCGACCCTTATTTTAATCCACATAATCCTTGAATTTACACTTTATATTCCCTCTTCTCCTTCCATAACTGATCCTTCAACATTACTGCTACCTTCCTTAGCTCTAACTCTCTCAGATACTCCTGACTTTATTTCTCCCCACTGAAACTCGCCTACCCCCTTCAGCTTTGTTTCGCTTAGGGCCAGGACATCCAACTTCTTTTCATTCATAACATCAGCAATCATCTCTTTCTTATCATCCACTACATCCACGCACATTCAAACAACCCAGTTTTATAAAGTTTCTCTTCTTCTCTTTTTTAGTAAATGTGTACAGGAGAAGGGGTTACTAGCCCATTGCTCCCGGCATTTTAGTCGCCTTATATGACACGCATGGCTTATGGAGGAAAGATTCTTTTCCACTTCCCCATGGACAATATAGAAAATATAAAGAACAAGAGCTATTAAGAAAAAGAAGAAAAACGTAGATGTGTGTATGTATATATATATATGCATGTGCATTCCTGTGTAGTGTGACCTAAAGTGTAAGTAGAAGAAGGTAGATATACCTGTTATCCAGCGTGTTTATGAGACAGGAAAAAGACACCAGCAATCCAACCATCATGTAAAACAGTTTCAGGTTTCTGTTTCACAGTCACCTGGCAGGACGGTAGTACCTCCCTGGTACTATGTCGTGTCGATTAGGTAAAACTGGTCAATTAGCAAGAACTCATTTCAAATTAAGTCCTTTCTAAAAAACATTCTTATACGTTTAAAGATATATTTTTTCATTTATGTTAATGCAAAAATTTATAATTTTGTAACAAAAGAAACATTGAAAACCTACCTAACCGTTGATATTTAAGCCAAAATCGCAAGTTTTACCTAATCGGCACGACATATATATATATATATGTCGTGCCGATTAGGTAAAACTTGCGATTTTGGCTTAAATAGTAATGCTCACCTTGCCATATAAGACAAGTGAAACTTTGTGTATGCAATAATTTAGCCAAAATCATTCTGAACATAACGAAAAAAAATATATTTCATTGTGTCTGTTTATTATTAAATTAATGTTAACGTATCTAAAATATATTTAGTTGGGTTAGGCTAAATTAAATTGCCTTGTTGTAATAAGGTTAGGTAGGTTTTCAAAGTTTCTTTGGTACAAAATTATAAATTTACATTGACATAAATGGAAAAAATATCTTTAAACGTATAAGAGAAAATTATAGAAAGATTTTAATTTTAGATGAGTTTTGCTAATTGACCAGTTTTACCTAATCGAAGCTTTATATATATATATATATATATATATATATATATATATATATATATATATATATATATATATATATATATATATATATATATATATATATATATATATATATATATATATATATGTCGTGCCGATTAGGTAAAACTGATCAATTAGCAAGAACTCATCTAAAATTAAGTCATTCTAAAATTTTCTTATACGTTTAAAGATATATTTTTTCATTTATGTTAATGTAAGAATTTATAATTTTGTACCAAGAGAAACTTTGAAAACCTACCTAACCTTATTACAACAAGCGCAATTTAATTTAGCCTAACCCAACTAAATATATTTTAGATACGTTAACATTAATTTAATAATAAACAAACACAATGAAATATATTTTTCGTTATGTTCAGAATGATTTTGGCAAATTATTGCATACACAAATTTTCACTTGTCTTATATGGCAAGATGAGCGTTGCTATTTAAGCCAAAATCTAAGTTTTACCTAATCGGCACGATATATATATATATATATATATATATATATATATATATATATATATATATATATATATATATATATATATATATATATATATATATATATATATATGTCGTGCCGATTAGGTAAAACTGGTCAATTAGCAAGAACTCATCTAAAATTAAGTCCTCTCTAAAATTTTCTCTTATACGTTTAAAGATATATTTTTTCATTTATGTTAATGTAAGAATTTATAATTTTGTTCAAAGAGAAACTTTGAAAACCTACCTAACCTTATTACAACAAGCGCAATTTAATTTAACCTAACCCAACTAAATATATTTTAGATACGTTAGCATTAATTTAATAATAAACAAACACAATTAAATATATTTTTTCGTTATGTTCAGAATGATTTTGGCGAAAATATTACATACACAAATTTTTACTTGTCTTATATGGCAAGGTGAGCGTTGCTATTTAAGCCAAAATCAAGTTTTACCTAATCGGCACTACTATATATATATATATATATATATATATATATATATATATATATATATATATATATATATATAAGCTATTAAGAATATATATATATATATATATATATATATATAATATATATATATATATATATATATATATATATATATATATATATATATGTCGTGCGATTAGGTAAAACTGGTCAATTAGCAAGAACTCATCTAAAATTAAGTCCTTTCTAAAATTTTCTCTTATACGTTTAAAGATATATATTTTTCATTTTATTTAATGTAAAAATTTATAATTTTGTACTAAAAGGAACTTTGAAAACTTACCTAACCTTATTATAACAAGCAATTTAATTTAGTCTAACAACTAAATATATTTTAGATACTTTTACAATAATTTAATAATAAACAAAACATAAATACTATTTTCGTTATGTTCAGAATGATTTTGGAAAATATTCATACACAAATTTTTACTTGTCTTATATGGCAAGGTGGCGTTCTATTTAAACCAAAATCATAAATTTTACTAATCGTACGACATTTAAAAATATATATATATATATATATATATATATATATATATATATATATATATATATATATATATATATATATATATATATATATATATATATATATATATATATATATATACACACAAACAGTATAATGCAGAAACAAGAGACGAATAACAAGAAAGAGATGTACAAGAATGGTATACAATACCGACAAGATGAAATTAAGACACATGTGCAGCATCTGGGGATCTTTATTGTAGACGTTTCACCATCCAGTGGCTTTATCAATACAAATTCTAGAACATTGTTTGAAGACAGTAGAACTATATACAAAAGATGAGGTAATCAGTCCCTCGGCCTTGGATGTGGAACAG
>WNWK01033002.1:0-21490 GCA_009830355.1 Cherax destructor
TTGCAAACGTTGACCTGCAATGTAAACCGAAGGTGGTAGATCACGCAGTCAAATGTTAAACGAGCTATATTGCAAGGATATCGTCTTCGCTTATTGGCGGTGAGGACAAAAGTGTCAACTTTAAGGATAGGGAGTTCTTGGAGCTCAAGCTGCTCGAAAATGTCATCACCACATGTCTGGAAACTCCCGTTGGACAATGGTGTGGGGCAAAATGACAGAACCACAACAAGAATTGAGGGAATGGTGCTTGTCAATAGTAACAGGAGCAGAATCTATGGTTGTAAGAAGAGAAAGATCGCGAGCTTGGCCAGCATTCTGGACCGTGATGATGCGAGTGCCGCTCTTGAGAGCGTGAAATGAGATGTCTTTACCAACATGGCGTAGCAGAGCTTTACCAATACTATGGTCTGAAAGATAGGTATTAGGAGAAGTCGGTCGCAGAGTAAAAAACTTCGTCCATTGAGTAGTTTGAAACAGAGAGTTTAAGGGGAGTGCGTGACGAGCTGGTCGTTTCTGCGATGAACGAGAAGGGAGTGTCGAATCGTCATGTGTGGGTCTTGGTCGTTTGGGTGTGGGACCGGGGGTGGTCCGATGGGAGACGGGCGAGCGATTCGAAAATTGCCACACCGTCGAGGGAGAAGCCGGAATCAAGGTCAGAGAAGAGCGAAGGTCAGACGTATCGAAAGGGCCAGTCGGGTCCCTGGTACCTGAAGCAGGTGACGAACCAGCACCAGCAAGAGGTACAGGGGCATGAGAGGTGTCCAAAGAGTCATCCGTTAACGAGGCAGGGTCAGTACTGGGTGCGGTATCAGGAAGGGGCCCGGGGGTAGTGGGTTCATTAATTGGGTCAGCCATGGTTAGGTTACTTCTTACTTTTTATTTTTAAGAAAAAAAAAGAAAATAAAATAAAAATAAAAAAAGAATAAAAAAAAGGGGGGAACGTGGAGGAATAGCTCCTAGGAGGAATGAAAGTGAGCGTAAATCCCCCTCCGTGCCCAAGAGGACCTCAACACCGCAAGTGGTGCAGAGGCAGCATGGAACCCGTGCCATACCCTACCCTTCATGCCAGTAAACCAGCAATCCGGGATAGCAAACTCACATCCACCGAGCCATCTCGGCGGACAAAAGAGAGGGCGGCCGGATATCCGCCACAGCATACCGCCTTCGGCCACCACCCCGAATCCGAAAGGTGGCCTCCAGAGATACACCCGGCGCCTGAAAGATACCCAAGGCCACCCCCCGGGTGACCGGAGAGGGATCGGGACATCCCCAGGCGATCCAGATTCCACGGCAAACTACACCACCGCCAAGGACCTCAACGGAATGGGATGGACCACGATACCCTTCCCCCTACCTAGGAACTAGAATGCCTGAGGAGAGAAGCTCCCAGGGTAAAACTGGGAAGGAAATAAGGGAGGGATGGGGAGGAGGAGGAGGAAAGGGAAAAGGGAGGATGGGGAAGATGGGAAAAAGGGAGGGGGATTGGGGGTATTAGGTTCGGTCTGAGGAAGAAGACCAAGAGGTCCAATTCCTCAGACCGATAGCCTCTTTACCACGACAAGGAGCCCCCCTTAAAGAGGAACCTCTCCTCAGCTTCCTTGCAAATTGTTGTCAAATATTCCATCATCTCGTCTACTGACTTCCCTGTCAGCTCACTGTGTGTGTGTGGGTGTGTGTACTCACCTAGTTGTGGTTGCAGGGGTCGAGACTCAGCTCCTGGCCCCGCCTCTTCGCTGTCCGCTACTGGGTATCTGCTCTCCCTGCTCCATGAGCTTTATCATACCTCGTCTTAAAACTATGTATGGTTCCTGCCTCCACTATATCTTTCTCTAGACTATTCCACTTCCTGACTACTCTGTGGCTGAAGAAATGCTTCCTAACATCCCTTTGACTCATCTGAGTCTTCAGCTTCCAGTTGTGTCCCCTTGTTTCTGTGTTCCCTCTCTGGAACATCCTGTCACTGTCTACCTTGTCGATTCCCGCAGTATTTTGTATGTCGTTATCATGTCTCCTCTGACCCTTCTTTCCTCCAGTGTTGTTAGTCCTATTTCCCTCAACCTTTCTTCATAGGACAGGCCCCTGAGTTGTGGAACTAACCTTGTCGCAAACCTTTGCACTTTCTCTAGTTTCTTTACGTGCTTGACCAGGTGGGTGTGTGTTAATTTCGATATTTTTAAGCACACGAGTAATATTAATATACCAGCAGTTGTTTCTCCTATACCATAAATATTGAGCATAGCCGCCCATGCCGATACTCTGGCACATCCCTTCATTATTATTATTATTATCATTATATATTTTATGTTTTGTTTTTTTCTTTTTCTACTTCTAGCTTTTTTTTTTTTTCATTTGTTGTAATCATCGTTGTTCTTCCTTTGTCTTCTTCGTCTTCTTCTTCCTCTTATTCTTCTTCCCTTTCTGTTTTACACATTCTCTCTTATTCTTTTTTATGCACAATTTCTTCCTTAGGCGTTCTCCTCGAAGCAATAAGGAGGAGTCTGGCTCTTAACTTTCTCCAGCTTATCTCTGGCCAACCTTCGTCTGCTGGGGCAACTTTATGGGTCGGAGGGAAGGAGAGAGACGGTGTGGGAGGGCGTCGGAGGGGAGGAGAGAGACGGTGTGGGAGGGCGTCGGAGGGGAGGAGAGAGACGGTGTGGGAGGGCGTCGGAGGGGAGGAGAGAGACGGTGTGGGAGGGCGTCTTGCACGTGTCTGGAAAATATTTTACTGTGCTAGTATTGCCATTGTGCCCTAGCGGGAGAATTACAACCAGCTCTCCCATAAGACGATCATCAACTTCAGAGTCTGCATCCATCATGTCATGTCCACTTCAGGAAAAAAATTGTCTCATGTCGACTTCGAAATTCTGTCCTCTCATCCATATCTCCATCAAGAGACACACACAGACACACACACACACACACACACACACACACCTGAGGTATGGAAGACAGCAAATGTAGCCCCCAATTTTTAAGAAGACAGACACGAGGCATTAAACTACAGACCAGTGTCACTGACGTGCATTGTATGCAAAGTCATGGAGAAGATTATCAGGAGGAGAGTGGTGGAGCACCTGGAATGGAACAAGTTTAGAAACGACAACCAGCACGGATTCAGGGAAGGAAAATCCTGTGTCACAAACCTACTGGAGTTTTATGACAAGGTAACGAAAGTAAGACACGAGAGAAAATGGTGGGTAGATTGATTTTATTAGACTGCAAGAAGGCCTTCGACACAGTTCCTCACAAGAGATTAGTGCAAAAGCTAGAAGATCAGGCACACATAACAGGAAGGGTCAGTCCTATTACCAGAACTATTTTTGGTGTATGTCAACGACATGACGGAAGGGATAGACTCAGAAGTGTCCCTGTTTGCAGATGATGTGAAGTTAATGAGGAGAATTAAATCGGATGAGGATCAGGCAGAACTACAAAGAGACCTGGACAGGCTGGAAGACTGGTCCAGTAACTGGATCCTCGAACTTAACCCCGCCAAATGGCAAAGAAGACCGCAGACAAGAGTATAGTCTAGGTGGCCAAAGACTGCAAACCTCACTCAAGGAAAAGGATCTTGGGGCGAGTATAATACCGAGCACATCTCCTGAGGCGCACATCAACCAGATAACTGCTGCAGCATATGAGCGCCTGGCAAACTTGGGAATAGCGTTCCAATACTTCAGTAAAGAATCGTTCAAGACTCTGTACACCATGTACGCCAGACCCATACTGGAGTATGCGGCACCAGTCTGGAACCCACACCTGGTCAAGCACATCAAGAAATTAGAGAAAGTGCAAAGGTTTGCAACAAGACTAGTTGCAGAGCTAAGGGGAATGTCTTACGATGAAAGGTTAAGGGAAATGTTTGCAAGGGTTTTAAAGGAATGTAAAGAGGAGCTTAGCAAACCTTTGGTAAGTCAACATATGACTACAAACAGGAATAGTGCCAGACAAGTGGAAAATGGCTAATGTAATACTTATTTACAAAGCAGGTGACAGACCCTTAGCTTCGAACTATAGACCAATAAGCCTTACCTCCATAGTGAGAAAATTTATGGAATCAATAATTGCCGAGGCAATTCGTAGCCATCTTGAAAGGCATAAATTGATTAATGAATGTCAGCACGGTTTACAAAGGGGCGTTCCTGTCTTACGAATTTACTAACTTTTTCACCAAGGTATTTGAGGAGGTAGATCATGATAATGAATACGATATTGTGTAAATGGACTTCAGTAAGGCTTTTGATAAAGTTCCGCATCAGAGGCTATTGAGGAAAATTAAAGCACACGGAATAGGAGAATTTTTTTCCTGGGTAGAGGCATGGTTGACAGATAGGCAGCAGAGAGTTTACATCAATGGGGAGAAATCCGAGGGGGGCGCTTCACGAGTGGTATTCCACAGGGATTAGTGTTGGGCCCTTTGTTGTTCACAATTTATATAATCGACATTGATGAGGGAATAAATATCGACATAAGCAAGTTTGCTGATGAAACCAAAACAGGTCGCCTAATTCATTCCAGTGAGGACATTAGAGCACTCCAGGAAGATTTGAATAGACTGATGCAGTGGTCGGAGAAGTGGCAGATGCAGTTTAATATAGATATATGCAAAGTTCTAAACATTGGACAAGAAAATAACCATGCCACATATATACTAAATAATGTAGATCTTAATATTTCTGATTGCGGATAGGATTTAGGAGTTCTCGTTATCAGTAATCTGATACCAGTAATCTGATACAAGTGAATAAGTGTTTGCAATAAAGCGAACACAATCCTTGGCTTCAAATGAATGAGCATAAATCACTATTTAACACAATTTTTGTTCCTGGCAATTAAGTGTTATTTTCCAACTCCTTTTATTGCAAAACAATAGAAAAGGTCCATTATTCCTTTTAAACTTTGTTTTTGTGGCTTACTGGAGGAATTTTTGACAGAAAATTGATAAATTTCAATATTTTTTGCTAGTTTTGGATGTAAAACAAAAACATAATAAAATAAATAAAATTTACATAAATAAAATAAAATTTACACCAATTTTATTTTAAACTTTCTGAAACATATTTACAAAATTAAAAATGAGCAGTTTATCTAGATTTGCGAGCAGCAATAAATCACTTTCCCGTTTAAGCTCCCGAATGTTGTCTCCCATCATGTTTTCATTATAAGATCCCTGACATCTGGGTTCAAACTCCATTGTATCTTGATGGAAGCGCTCCCCTTACTCCTCTGAGTATGCTTCCATACTCTCCTTGAAATTGTCAAGATGAGCATCAAGTATATGCACCTTAAGGGACATCCTACTGTTTATCTGACCATGAATGTGCATACTATGCATGTTAGTGACATTGGTCTGTAGTTTAATGCCATCTGCCTATGATCTTTCTTAAAGATTGGGACTACATTTGCCGTCTTCCACACCTTAGGTAGTTGCCCAATTTCGATAGATGTGTTGAATATTGTTGTTAGTGGAACACATAGTTCCTCTGCTCCTTCTCCCAGGACCCATGGAGAGATGTTGCTGGTCCTCTGCCTTTGAGGTATTTAGCTCACTTAGCAGCCTCTTCACCTCCACTGTTGTATTTAATGTGTCCAGCATTTGTTGATGTACCCTTCCAACCCAGTTTCTTGGAGTCATTCCCGTGTCCACTGAAAACACATCATTGATTCTCTTGTTGAGCTCCTTACATACTTCTTTGTCATTCCATGTGATCTCCCCTCCTTCCTTCCTCAGTCTCATTACCTGATCCTTGACTGATGTGGCTGTACAACAGCTTTGGGTCAGATTTGGCTTTCCAAGCAGTATCATTCTCGTATTACCGTAATAATTTTTGGTTCATCGGCTAATCTCCTTATTTTCCTGGGTCCTTTGTCTTCTATATTTTGTCCAATATCTAGTGCACTTAGTTTTGGCCTCTCTACACCTATGGGTGAACCAAGGGTCGTTTTGGTTTTCCCATTATTTTTGTTGTCCTTGGGCACAAACCTCTCTTCTGTCTCCTTGCATTTTGTGGTCATGTATTCCATCATTTCATTTACTGGTTTTCCCATCAGTTCTCTTTTCCACTGTACCTCATATGCAGGAAATTTCTTTTTTGTATTTTGGCTTCTGCGGTCCTACTCGTGCTGCTTCGCTCTCTACTTTTAACTCTACAGTGTTTTCAAAATTCAGGACCATGTAAATTCTATCTCCTAGGGGCCTTTCATACGTGATGTTCTCAATATCAGAACTACTCAAGGTGAATATTAGGTCCAGCCTTGCTGGATCATCCTCTCCTCTCTCTCTGGTAGTGTCACTAACATGTTGATGCATGAGGTTATCCAGTACCACCTCCATCATCTTAGTTCTCCATGTTTCTGCTCCTCCTGTGGCTCCAGGATTTCCCAATCTCCTTGTCACTGAGATCACCCATAACTAGTAACTTTGCCCTACCCATATGGTCCCTTCTGGCCACCTCATCGTGTTCTCTTGGCCTCCTCCTATTCTGTGGAGGGTTTTACATCACTGCAATTACCACCTTGGAACCATCAGTCTGAAGTGTTCCTACTATGTAGTCCTTTGCTTCCATTTTGTCCATTCCTTCCATTTGCTCAGATCTCCAATAGTTTTTGATGAGCAGTGCAACTCCTCCTCCCCCTCTGCTCTCTATGTCTTTCCTCGGGATTTGATATCCGTATGGAAATATCGTATCTATTATCATCCCCGTGATCTTCGTTTTCATTGAGTCCTATTATGTCTGGGTATGTTTCCATGATTCTTTCATGCCATTCCTTAAATTTATTTGTTATTTCATCTGCATTGGTGTGCTAAACCTTCAGCTTCTTTTCTATTATTGTGGTCATGGAGATTTGTTGGGATTTGGACTCCTCAAGGGAGGTTCCTTGATGCTGGTGAAAGGCTCTTGATCTAGAGAATTGGATCTCTGCTCCGGTTCCCTGAATTGAGCCTGAATACCTTCCATCTCTCCCTCATGCGCTGTATAATCCTACGGGTTTAGTGCTCCCCCATGATTATAATAATTATATTAATGTTGGGATTAGGGGAATGGTAGACCTGGCAGAATACTATGAGGGTAGCTGTGGAGGTGGAGTTTGTGGCAAGGGAAAGAGGGGCTGTAGGTATGGAGTGTGGGTTGTTTTGGGTTAGTTTGCTTGGTTGTGATGGAGTTGTCAGGGTTGAGTGCCTTCTGTAGGTGGTTCTGAAGGAGGCTGTGTTTGCTCTTTCCTGCTCCTTGCATTTTTGTATCCTCTCTCTCAGTTTCTGTCCTTCTTCTCATGTTCTGTCACAGTCAAGATACACCTGCTGATAATTTGATGAGCCCCTTTATCATGCTTTTTTCTGTAGGATCCTGTTTTCACACTATTTCTGACTTGAAAATTAATTTGACTGGACAATTTCTTCCCCTTGAGAACTCCCCTATTATCTGAAAATTTGTCAGCTAAGTCAGGTCTTTCTCTCCTATTTCATGATATTTTCAATCCCTTTTTCCTTCCTCTGCCGTCTTACTCTGTAAGTGGGTCCCTTCAGCCTCTCAAAGATTGACAAAGATTAACAAAAACTGACCTCTCCCTTTCATCCTAACATTGCATTTTCTTTCCTGTCTCAGAGGTAGATCATGGTAACGAATAGAATATTTTGTATATGAACTTCAGTAAAGCTTTTGATAGAGTTCCACATTAGAAGGTGTTGAGGAACGTAGAGGCACACGGAAAAGGAGAAATTGTTTCCTGGATAGTGGTACGGTTGACAGATAGGCAACAGAGAGCTTGCTTGAGTGGGGAGAAATCAGAGTGGGGACGCTTCACAGGGGTCAATGTTGGACCCTTTGTTGTTCACAATTTACATAATCGACATAGATGGGGGAAAAACAGCAACGTAAGCAAGTTTGCCGACGACACCAAAATAGGTAGTCAAATTAATTCTGAAGAAGACAGTGGAGAACTACAGGAAAAACTGAATATAAAGAATTACGCCTGGTCGTGGACTGGGCCGCGGGGGCGTTGATCCCCGGAATACCCTCCAGGTAGACATGTGCAACATTTGGGTTTCTATAATGTAGACGTTTCGCAATTGGATAACAAAACGTCTATAATAAAGATGTACATGTGTCTAATTTATTATTCATCTTCTCAGTATTGTATAGCACACATATACAACTTGTCAGACACATCATGGAATCTTGATTCAGAGGACATCTCCACAATCTTCTAAGTTACAACTAGCCCGTCCCTCAAGTATGACCTATTTTCACTGGAAAAATCTCTCCTACCAGTGACGATGTCTTCATCTTTACACGTCCCTCACCTGACGCAAGTATATAAGCGCCAATCTTCTTGCCTGTGCTTCAGACTCTTCACGACTACGGTGCTCTTCACACCGGCGCCAAGGTTGACGGACTGATTACCTCATCTTTTGTATATAGTTCTACTCTTATTCAATTATGTACTAGAAATTGTATTGAAACGTCTACAATAAAGATACCCAGATGTTCCAAATGTGTCAAATTCTTTATCTTGTTGGTATTGTATGCCATTGTATGCCATAGTATGCCATACATGTATGCCATAGTATACCATACATGTATGCCATAGTATACCATACATGTATGCCATAGTATACCACACACGTATGCCATAGTATACCATACATGTATGCCATAGTATACCACACACGTATGCCATAGTATACCATACACGTATGCCATAGTATACCATACACGTATGCCATAGTATACCATACACGTATGCCATAGTATACCATACACGTATGCCATAGTATACCATACATGTATGCCATAGTATACCATACATGTATGCCATAGTATACCATACATGTATGCCATAGTATACCATACATATATGCCATAGTATACCATACATATATGCCATAGTATACATACATGTATTCCATAGTATACCATACATGTATGCCATAGTATACCATACATGTATGCCATAGTATACCATACATGTATGCCATAGTATACCATACATGTATGCCATAGTATACCATACATGTATGCCATAGTATACCATACATGTATGCCATAGTATACCATACATGTATGCCATAGTATACCATACATATATGCCATAGTATACCATACATATATGCCATAGTATACCATACATGTATTCCATAGTATACCATACATGTATTCCATAGTATACCATACATATATGCCATAGTATACCATACATGTATTCCATAGTATACCATACATGTATTCCACAGTATACCATACATGTATGCCATAGTATACCATACATGTATGCCATAGTATACCATACATGTATGCCATAGTATACCATACATGTATGCCATAGTATACCATACATGTATTCCATAGTATACCATACATGTATGCCATAGTATACCATACATGTATGCCATAGTATACCATACATGTATGCCATAGTATACCATACATGTATGCCATAGTATACCATACATGTATGCCATAGTATACCATACATTGATGCAGTGGTCAGAGAAGTGGCAGTTTCAAGCGTTAGGAAGGAAAATAACTCTGGGCCTTATAAACTAAATAATGTAGATCTTAATCACTCTGACTGTGAAAAATATTTACTTCTGGTTAGCACTTATCTACAAAGAAGACAACAGTGCGTAAATGTTCGTAATAAAGTGAATATAATTCTTTTCTTCATATCAAGAAGTATAAATAACAGGAGTCCTCGTATTCTTCAACTCTAGATACGTCATTAGTTAGGCCTCATTTAGATTATGCTGCACAGTTCTGGTCACGGTATTAAAAAATGAATATAAATGCGCTGGAAAACGTATCAGGATAGGATAGACTTAGGGACCTGAATCTGCACTATGTAAATAGGCGTGAGAATTAGGAGAAATATGACTGAGGAGTATAAATGGAAAACATAAATAAATAAATACAAGGACCAACAATCCTGTGGTCCAATGGGTAGTGGATAGAGTGATGCATACTTGTTCAGTTCTCACAGGGCTGGGCATGGGAACGCCCAGCAGGCGTGAGTGAGCATGTTAGATAGGAACGAGTGGAGACAAATGATTGTTAAGACTTGACGTGCTGTTGGAGTTAGAGCAGCGTAACATATATAAAGGCATTAAAGGAAACCGGCAAGCCAGACTTGAATCCTGGAGGTGGGAAGTACAGTGCCTGCACTCTGAAGGAGGGATGTTGATGTTGCAGTTTTTTAACCGTAGTGGAGGCGCCTCTCTGACAAGACATTGATGGAGTGAATGATGATGAAAGTGTTTCTTCTTCTTTCAGGTCACCCTACCTTGGTGGGGTGACCTGAGATATATATATATATATATATATATATATATATATATATATATATATATATATATATATATATATATATATATATATATATATGAGTGCCTAATAAGTAAAACTGGTCAATTTGCAAGAACTCATCTAAAATTAAGTCCTTTCTAAAATTTTCTCTTATACGTTTGAAGATATATTTTTTTCATTAATGGAAATTTAAAAATTTATAATTTTGCACCAAAAGAATCTTACAAAACTTACCTAACCTTGTTATAACAAGCGCAATTTAATTTAGCCTAATCCTAATTAATATATTTTTGATAATTTTACAATAATTTAATAATAAACAAACACAATGAAATATATTTTTTTCGTTTGGTTCAGAATGATTTTTACGAAATCATTGAATACACAAATTTTCGCTTGTTTTATATGGCAAGATGAGCGTTGCTATTTAAGCCAAACTCGCAAGTTCTGCCTATTCGGCACGACATATATATATATATATATATATATATATATATATATATATATATATATATATTATATGTCGTGCCGATTAGGTAAAACTGGTCAATTAGCAAGAACTCATCTTAAATTAAGTCCTTTCTAAAATTTTCTCTTATACGTTTAAAGATATATTTTTTCATTTATGTTAATGTAAGAATTTATAATTTTGTACCAAGAGAAACTTTGAAAACCTACCTAACCTTATTACAACAAGGGCAATTTAATTTAGCCTAACCCATCTAAATATATTTTAGATACGTTAACATTAATTTAATAATAAACAAACACAATGAAATATATTTTTTTCGTTAGGTTCAGAATGATTTTTGAGAAATTATTGCATACACAAATTTTCGCTTGTGTTATATGGCAAGAAGAGCGTTGCTATTTAAGCCAAAATCGCAAGTTTTACCTAATCGGCACGACATTATATTATATATATATATATATATATATATATATATATATATATATATATATATATATATATATATATATATATATCAATAACAACACTGCGAATCTTGGTTCGAATCCTTGGCTAGTCGCTGTGTTGTTATTGATATATATATATATATTATATATATATATATATATATATATATATATATATATATATATATATATATATATATATATATGTCTTGAAATAAAGTTTATATATATATATATAAACTTTATTTCAAGACAATATTATATATGTATATCAATAACAACACTGCGACTAGCCAAGGATTCGAACCCAAGGAAAATATATATATATATATATATATATATATATATATATATATATATATATATATATATATATATATATATATATATATATATATATATATATATATATATATATATAATAACAACACTGCGACTAGCCAAGGATTCAAACCCAAGGATATATATTGGCTTAAATAGCAACGCTCACCTTGCCATATAAGACAAGTGAAAATTTGTGTATGCAATAATTTCGCCAAAATCATTCTGAACATAACGAAAAAAATATATTTCATTGTGTTTGTTTATTATTAAATTAATGTTAACGTATCTAAAATATATTTAGTTGGGTTAGGTTAAATTAAATTGCGCTTGTTGTAATAAGGTTAGGTAGGTTTTCAAAGTTTCTCTTGGTACAAAATTATAAATTCTTACATTAACATAAATGAAAAAAATATATCTTTAAACGTATAAGAGAAATTTTAGAAAGGATTTAATTTTAGATGAGTTCTTGCTAATTGACCAGTTTTACCTAATCGGCACGACATATATATATATATATATATATATATATATATATATATATCAATAACAATATTGCGACTAGCCAAGGATTCGAACCCATGGTGCTTTGGCCCGCCTCATTTGCCATGTCATATGAGAAGATTTTAAAGGAAAGCGACCTGACAACAGTGGAGGACAGGTGGGATAGGGGAACATGATAACGACATATGAAATACTGAGAGGAATTGACAAGGTGGATAGGGACAGAAAGTTTCAGAGATGTGACACAGCAAAAGGGGTCACAATTGGAAGCAGAAGACTCAGATAAGTCACAGGATGTTAGGAAGTATTTTTTTAGTCATAGAGATGTCAGGGAGTGGAATAGTCTGGAGAGTGATGTAGTGGAAGCAAGATCCATATACATAACTTTAAGAAGAGGTATGATAAAGTTCATGGAGCATGAAGAGTGACCTAGTAATGACCAGTGAAGAGACGGTGGCCACGAGCTATGAATCGACCCCTGCAACCACAATTAGGTGAGTACAATTAGGTGAGAACACACAGGTACAAACAACCATACCTACCCACACACCTACACGCAGACGCACACACACACACACACACACCTGGTCAAGCACGTAAAGAAACTAGAGAAAGTGCAAAGGTTTGCGACAAGGCTAGTTCCACAACTCAGGGGTCTGTCCTATGAAGAAAGGTTGAGGGAAATAGGACTAACAACACTGGAGGAAAGAAGGGTCAGAGGAGACATGATAACGACATACAAAATACTGCGGGGAATCGACAAGGTAGACAGGGACAGGATGTTCCAGAGAGGGAACACAGAAACAAGGGGACACAATTGGAAGCTGAAGACTCAGATGAGTCAAAGGGATGTTAGGAAGCATTTCTTCAGCCACATAGTAGTCAAGAAGTGGAATAGTCTAGAGAAAGATATAGTGGAGGCAGGAACCATACATAGTTTTAAGACGAGGTATGATAAAGCTCATGGAGCAGGAGAGCAGAGACCCAGTAGCGGACAGCGAAAAGGCGGGGCCAGGAGCTTAGTCTCGACCCCTGCAACCACAATTAGGTGAGTACAATTAGGTGAGTACACAATCACAAAGAACCACACAAAAATACATAAGCTTTTCATTCTGTGGTAACCAAAAAAATAGGTTGCCAGAGAGCAGGATGGAAAACCAAGAAATTGGAGGATGATTCTTTGAAGGAAGACTGGGTGGCAGAGCTCATGAAAAAGGAACAATACTAAGGAAGAAAACTAGAAGAACTTAGCAAGAAAATGTAGGAGAGGATGGCTGCATAGAGCAGGAAATAGGAGCTGTAAGACACTGCAGCAGAGGCTAAGATACCGAGCTTAGAAAATGAATTGAAAAATCTGAAGCAGTGTAAAGAACTAAAGAGCAGTATAGGCACGACATCAGGAATTGCTACAGCACTCACAAACGAGGAGACTAGAGAACAAAGGGGTTAAACTGTACACAGAGGCCCTATCAAATCATCGTGGAGCCCGGGGAAAGACAAGGAGCACACCACGAACTTATGAGAAAACTGACAAAAACGAAAGAGTTAAGCTATATGCAGATGCCCTAACAGACCACAGCGGTGCCCAGGAAAGGATAGGAAGGGAAAATAACAGACCAATGGGCACAGGAACAACAGATAGAGAAGATATTGAAGATAGGAAAGCTGTATTATAGGAAACTAAATGGAATCAAGTGTTACAAATGCAATGGGAGAATGAAAGGGCGATGTCAGTCTTTGTTTATGGGTTACAGGAAGTTGAAGGGGAAACTTATGAAGCAAGAAAACAGAGGGGAAATAGAAGCAATTGAAAGTGTCATGAAAGCAATATGATAGGACGACATGACCCTGCTGACAAATTTTCTGAGAACAGAGAGGTTTGCAAGAGGAAGAAACTAGCCAGTCAAGGTGATTTTCAAGACAGAATCAGTTTGAAACAGGATCCTGCAGGCGAAAGCACGACTTAAGGGACATATTGGCTTACTGGAGGGTGTACTTCAACAATGACAGAACACGAAAAGAAAGGCAGAAAATGAAAGAGAGGTTGCAAAGATGCAAGGAGGAAAGAAATGTAAAGACGAAGATGAGCAGGAGAACCCAGACTCAGGAAGAAGAGCAAAGACAACCTCCCTCAGACCTACCTTCAGAAGACCCTCAACCCCAGTGCAACCAAACAATCTAACCCAAAACTCACGTGCCACACCCACTGTCCCCACCCCTCTCATCACAAACTCCACCTTCACAGAAACCCCCATAGTTCCTCGCCAGGTCTTCAGCTTCCCGAACCCCAATGTACTCCCATAACCACGGTTTTAGAAAAGAAATTGAAGGTTTGGTATACAAACGCGAATGGAATAACAAATAAATGTGAGGAGTGGCATGAAAGAATCAAGGAGACATCTCCAGACATCATAGTACTCACAAAAACGAAATGCACCGAACTGATAACAGATGCAATCTTTCCACCTAGATATCAGATCTTGAGGAAAGAGAGAGGGAGAAGAGGGGGAGGAGGAGTTGCACTGTTCATAAGAAATTGTGGGGATTTCAGGAAATGGAAGGAATGGATGGAATGGGTGAGACTACATATTAAGAACATTTCAGTCTGGGGGCCCTAAGGTGGTAATTGCAGTGATGTACAACCTGCCACAGACCTGCAGGAGGCAAAGAGAAGAATACGAAGAGAGCAACAGAGCAATGGCAGACACACTAGCGGAGGAGGCAAGAAGAGCTCACACGGGTAGTGAAAAGTTAGTAGTTATGGGTAATTTCAATCACAAGAAGTTTGACTGGGAAAACCTGGAGTGACATGGGGGTCCCAAAACATGGAGAGCCAAGATGATGGATGTGGTATTGGAAAACCTCATGTATCAACATGTTAGGGACACTACCAGAGAGAGGTGAGGATGAATCAGTAATACCTCGTATTCACCTTGAGAAGTTCGGACACGAGGACATTACGTTGGAAAGGCCCCTCGGAGCTAGTGATCACGTGGTCCTGAGCTTTGAATACATAGTAGAGTTACAAGTGGAGAAGGTAACAGGAGTAGGATTGGAGAAGACAAATTACAAAAGGGAACCTAAACGGGCATAAACAACTTTTTCCGAAAATCAGTAAACGAAATAATAGACTTTGGGAGAACCCTTTGTTCACCCAAAGGTGTAGGGAGGCAAAAACTAAGTGTGCTATAGAATTAAAAAAGTACAGAAGCACCAAGGAAAATAAAGAGATTAGTCAAAGAGCCAGGAAGGAGTATGCCCAGCGGCAATACGAAAATGACAAAGCATCGAAAGTCAAGTCTGACTCGAAGCTGTTGTACAGCCACATCAAGAGGAAAGCAACAGTCAAGGACCAGGTAATCAGGCTGAGGAAGGATGGTGGGGAGTTCACAAGAAATGACTAAAAAGTTTGTGAGGAGGTCAACATGAGATTTAATGAAGTATTTACAGTGGAGACTGAAAGGACTCCAGGAAGTCAAACCAGGAGGGTACACCACACAAGTGAACCTGATATCTCAAAAGCGGTGGGATCGGATAACGTCTTTCCATGGGTTTCTAGGGATGGAGCAGAGATGCTGTGAGTACCACCAACAACAATCTTCAACACATCTATTGAAACTGGACAACTACCTGACATATGGAAGACTGAAAATATATTCTCAATTTTTAAGAAAGGAGACAGACATGAGGCATTAAACTACAGACCAGTGTCACTGACATGTATCAGGCAGGAGTACAAAGGGATCTGGATAGCCTGCAAGCCTGGCCCAGCAACTGGCCCAACGATTTTAACCCCGCCAAATGCAAAGTCATGAAGATAGGGAGAAGAGCAAAGAAGACCGTAGACAGATTATAGGCTAGGTAGCCAAAGACTGCAAACCTCACTTAAGGAAAAGGATCTTGGGGTGAGAATAATACCGAGCACATCTCCTGAGGCGCACATCAACCAGATAAATGCTGCAGCATATGGGTGCCTGGCAAACCTAAGAATAGCGTTCCGATACCTCAGTAAGGAATCGTTCAAGACTCAGTACACTGTGTACGTCAGGCATATATTGGAGTATGCAGCACCAGTTTTGAACCCACACCTGGTCAAGCACGTCAAGAAATTAAAGAAGGTGCAACGGTTTGCAACAAGACTAGTCCCAGAGCTAAGGGAAAAGTCCTACGAAGAAAAATTAAAGGAAATCGGCCTCACGTTAATGGAGGACAGGAGGGTTAGGGAAGACATGATAACGACATGTAAAATACTGCACGGAATTGACAAAATGGACAGAGACAGAATGTTCCAGACATGGGTTACAGAAACAAGGGGTCACAATTGGTAGTTGAAGACTCGGGTGAGTCAGAGGGATGTTAGGAAGTATTTCTTCAGTCAGAGTTGTCAGGAAGTGTAATAGTCTGAAAAGTGGCGTAGTGGAGGCAGGAATCATACATAGTTTTAAGCCGAGGTTTGATAAAGCTCATGACGCAGAGAGAGGACCAAGTAGCGATCAGTGAAGAGGCGGGGCCAAGAACTATGACTCCACACTTTCAACCACAAATAGGTGAGTACACACCCACACACACACACACACACACACACACACACACACACACACACACACAAACAGGGAGGCAACAACGAGTCATGGTGCGTGATGAGGTATCAGTTGGCGCCTGTGACGAGCGGTGTACCACAGGGGTCAGTCCTAGGACCAGTGCTATTCTTGGTATATGTGAATGACATGACGGATGGGATAGACTCAGAAGTGTCTCTGTTCGCAGATGATGTGAAATTAATGAGGATAATCACATCGGATGAGGACCAAGCAGGACTTCAAAGAGACCTGGACAGGCTTGACATCTGGTCTAGCAACTGGCTTCTCGAATTTAATCCCACCAAATGCAGTCATGAAGATCGGAAAAGGGCAAAGAAGACCGCTGACAGAGTACAGGCTAGGTGGACAAAGACTACAAACCTCGACAAAGGAGAAAGACCTTGGGGTGAGTATAACGCCAAGCACGTCTCCGGAAACACACATCAACCAGATAACTGCGGCAGCATATGAGCGACTGGCAAACCTAAGATTAGCGTTCCGTTACCTTAACAAGGAATCGTTCAAGACACTGTACACCGTCTACGTCAGGCCCATACTAGAGTATGCAGCTCCAGTCTGGAACCCACACCTGGTCAAGCACGTCAAGGAATTAGAGAAAGTGCAAAGGTTTGCGACAAGACTAGTTCCACAACTCAGGGGACTGTCCTATGAAGAAAGGTTGAGGGAAATAGGACTAACAACACTGGAGGATAGAAGGGTTAGAGGAGATATGATAACGACATACAAAATACTGCGAGGAATCGACAAGGTAGATAGTGACAGGATGTTCCAGAGAGGCAACACAGAAACAAGGGGGCACAACTGGAAGCTGAAGACTCAAATGAGTCAAAGGGATGTTAGGAAGCATTTCTTCAGCCATAGAGTAGTCAGGAAGTGGAATAGTCTAGCGAACGATATAGTGGAGGCGGGAACCATACATAGTTTTAAGATAAGGTATGATAAAGCTCATGGAGCAGGGAGAGCAGAGACCAAGTAGCGGACAGCGAAGAGGCGGGGCCAGGAGCTGAGTCTCGACCCTGCAACCACAATTAGGTGAGTACAATTAGGTGAGTACACACACACACACACTACACACACAAGCACGTTTCTAAACGAAGCATAGAATACAAGAGCTAACACTGGATTATGGATATAGTCGATGCTGCTCTGAGGAGACATAAGGCGCTTCCCAGGATGGACCTTAACCCATTTACGAGAACATATACAGAGAGAGGTACACCTGAGACAGTACAGAGTGAGGTACACCTGAGACAATACGAAGAGAGGTACACCTGAGACATTACAGAGAAAGGTACACCTGAAACAGTACAGAGAGATGTACACCTGAGACAGTACAGAGAGAGGTACACTTGAGACAGTACACAGAGAGAGGTTCACCTGAGACAATACAGAGAGAGGTACACCTGAGACAATACACAGAGAGGTACACCTGAGACAATACACAGAGATTGTACACCTGAAACAGTACAGAGAGAGGTACACGAGAAGCAATACATAGAGTTGTACACCTGAATCAATACAGAGAGTTGAACACCTGAATCAATAAAGAGAGTTGTACACCTGAAGCAATACAGAGAGTTGTACACCTGAAGCACTACAGAGATTTGTACACCTGAAGCAATACAGAGAGTTGTACACCTGAAGCAATACAGAGAGTTGTACACCTGACTCAATACAGAGAGTTGTACACCTGAATCAATACAGAGAGTTGTACACCTGAAGCAATACAGAGTTGTACACCTGAAGCAATACAAACAGAGATACATCTGAGGTAATAGAAAGAGACGTAAAAGTGAAATAAATCTTAGAGAGGTGTATATTAGTATTAAAAGTTTGCACTTACGCATTACAAAGAATACCTCAAACCAGTTCACAATTACAAACTTGTATACAGGTCGTAATGTGATAGCCAATAAATGAAACTTTCCCTGGAAAGTTTTCCCACAACACATGTGAACCTCAGTCACTGTATAATGCTTTACTGTCACCAGAAAATACGTTCCTAATTACATTTAACAAATCAAGAGTCCTTTTAGAAGTTCAAAAGGCATTGCTCCTACTCATTCATTTTATGTGTTTGTAAAATTTTCAGTTAATGATTGCAAGGACTTTACAATATGTACATTACACAAATAACCCGCAATTGAAGAAAGCAATCTGTACATTTTTGGAGGGGCATATCTGGTACACACATTATACACAAGCATTAATTACACATGAAACCAATATTCACGACCCTGTAAATAGCTTTGCAAGATAGAAATTTTGTTGTAAAACAATTGCCAAGATGTTGACCAACGAGCAGAAATATGGAACGGCTAAAGTGACCATCAAATTCCTTAATGAGGGCATAATAAGGTCACAGTAAAACGGCAAAGATCAATTACAGTGCAAAGTGAAGTAGGCGACCTTATACTTCAAGAAGTGTCTAAGACGCCTGCGAGAGGGACACATAAGAAACAGAAGAGTTCACACAGAGAAACAAAACATCTACAGGTACTGTAAATAGCATCAAACATCAAATCATGCATGACGGTATATAAAAGCAACTATAATATAATATATTAATATTGACATTGTCAATATGATAATGGTATAAAGTGCAGACAAGTTGATAAGACACATGAACAACAGTTAGGTATCTTTATTAAGAAACGATTCGCCTAAAAAGTAATAACTTATTTATTTTTAATTAAATTCTACAGTGTATAGCAAAGCTCAGCTTAAATTTATTTATTATTATATAAAGTACTGTGTACTCTGCGCTGATGCCGAGTTTGCAGGTTTGAATCCTGCTATGGACTAAAAGATAATGTGAGTAAATAACTTCGACTCTTTGCGAATTAAGGTTATATATATATATATATATATATATATATATATATATATATATATATATATATATATATATATATATATATATATATATATATATATAGTCGTGCCGATTAGGTAAAACTTGCGATTTTGGCTTAAATAGCAACGCTCTTCTTGCCATATAAGACAAGTGAAAATTTGTGTATGCAATAATTTCGCCAAAATCCTTCTGAACATAACGAAAAAAATATATTTAATTGTGTTTGTTTATTATTAAATTAATGTTAACGTATCTAAAATATATTTAGTTGGGTTAGGCTAAATTAAATTGCGCTTGTTGTAATAAGGTTAGGTAGGTTTTCAAAGTTTCTCTTGGTACAAAATTATAAATTCTTACATTAACATAAATGAAAAAAATATATCTTTAAACGTATAATAGAAAATTTTAGAAAGAACTTAATTTTAGATGAGTTCTTGCTAATTGACCAGTTTTACCTAATCGGCACGACATATATATATATATATACATACATACATATGTGTGCGTGTGTGTGTATTTTTTTTAACACATAGGCCGTTTCCCACCAAGGCAGGTTAGGTTAGGTTAGGTTAGGTTAGGTTCGTCAGGAAACAGGGCAAGTGTTTCCTGACGCGGGTCTTAGTCACACGATGACCCGCCATTGGAGCTTTTGGTCATCTGACCGAGGCCTTCCGCTGGAATACCGGTCCACCCCTTTAAAAATTATGGTCAGTTATAACCAAGGCAGGGTGGCCTGACAAAGAAAAACTTTCATCATCATTCACTCCATCACTGTCTTGCCAGAGGCATGCTTACACTACAGCTACAAAACTGCAACATTAACACCCCTCCTTCAGAGTGCCGTCACTGTACTTCCCATCTCCAGGAATCAAGTCCGGCCTGACGGTTTCCCTGAAACCCTTCATAAATGTTACCTTTCCTACACTCCAACAGCACGTCAAGTCCTAAAAACCATTTGTCTCCATTCACTCCTATCTAACACGCTCACGCACGCTTGTTGGAAGTCCAAACCCCTCGCACACAAAACCTCCTTTACCCCCTCCCTCCAACCTTTTCTAGGCCGACCCCTACCCCGCCTTCCCTCCACTACAGATTTATACACTCTCAAAGTCATTTTATTTTGTTCCATCCTCTCTATATGTCCAAACCATCTCAACAACCCCTCCTCAGCCCTCTGGATAATAGTTTTGGTAATCCCACACCTCCTCCTAATCTCCAAACTACGGATTCTCTGCATTATATTCACACTACACATTGCTCTCATACATAACATCTCCACTGTCTCCAGCCTTCTCCTTGTTGCAACATTTACAACCCATGTCTCACACCCATACAAGAGTGTTGGTATAACTATACTCTCATACATTCCCCTATTTGCTTTCATGGATAAAGTTATCTGTCTCCACAAGCTCCTCAGTGCACCATTCACCTTTTTCCCCTCGTTAATTCTTTGATTCACCTCATCCTTCATAGACCCATCTGCTGACATCTACTCCCAAATATCTGAACACATTTACCTCCTCCATACTCTCTCCCTCCAATCTGATATCCAATCTTCCTTTATCTAATTTTTTTTGTTATCCTCATCACCCTACTCTTTCCTGTATTCACTTTTAATTTTCTTCTTTTACATACCCTACCAAACTCATCCACCAACCTCTGCAACTTCTCTTCAGAATCCCCCAAAAGCACAGTGTCATCAGCAAAGAGCAACTGTGACAACTCCCACTTTGTGTTAGATTCTTTATCTTTTAACCCCACACCTCTTGCCAACACCCGAGCATTCACTTCTTTTACAAATCCATCCATAAATATATTGAACAACCATGGTGACATCACACATCCCTGTCTAAGGCCTACTTTTACTGAGAAATAATCTCCCTCTCGCCTACATACTCTAACCTGAGCCTCATTATCCTCGTAAAAACTTTTCACCGCTTTTAATAACCTACCTCCAATTCCATACATTTGCAACATCTGCCACATTG
>WNWK01033003.1:0-21489 GCA_009830355.1 Cherax destructor
CAACTCCTACTTGTTTTTAACTGAAAACATTTTTTCCCCTAGGCTTTTTCCTTATCTCACCCCAAATTTTTTCTTGTTTTCAGCTAAATTTCTATACTGAGCCTCCCCATTTTTTTCATCCGCTTTCTTTTGCACTTCTCACCACTTCTTCACCTTTTTTTACTCTCCATATACTCTCTCTTCTATTAAACTTCTGTTTTGTGAAAACCTCTCATGTTTACCTTTTTTCTTTTATCACACCCTTTACTTCTTCATTCCACCACTCACTCCTTTTTCCTCCTGCACCCCTCCTATAGCCAAATTTCTGCCCCACATTCTAAATGTTTTAAAACTATCCCAACTCTCTTAACCCCCCCCACTACTCATTTGCACTATCCACCTTTCTGCCAATAGTTGCTTATATCTCACCCTAACTTCTCCTCCCTTAGTTTATACATTTTACCTCTCTTACTTGCTGCTGCCTTTTTTTTGTCCCATCTACCTTTTACTCTAACTGTAGCAAACAACCCAAAATGATCTGATATATCTGTGCCTCTATAAACATGTACATCCTGAAGCCTACCCATCAACCTTTTTATCCACCAATACATAATCAAAAACTACTTTCCTTTTGCTATATCATACCTTGTATATTTATTTATCCTCTTTTTCATAAAATATGATACTTATTACCAAACCTCTTTCTACACATAGCCAATTGGTTCCCCATTTACATTTCCCCCTCACCCTAATTTACCACTACTCTCACAACATTTTTACCACTTTAGCATTAAGATCCCCAACCACAATTACTCTCTCACTTGGTTCAAAACTCCCCACACACTCACTCAACTTTTCCCAAAATTTCTCTCTCTCACACTTCTCTTCTCCAGGTGCCTAAACACTTACTATAACCCACTTTTCACATCCAACCTTTATTTTACTCCACATAACTTGAATTTATACATTTATATTCCTTCTTTACCTGCCATAACTGTTATTCAACATTATTGCCACTCCTTCATTAGCTCTAACTCTATTTGAAACCCCTGGCCTAATCCCATTTATTTCTCCCCACTGAAACTTCCTACCCCCTTCAGCTTTGTCTCACTTAAAGCCAGGACACCCAGTTTTTTTCATTCATAACATCTACAATCATCTCTTTCTTATCATTCGCACAACACCCACGCACATTCAAACATCCCACTTTGACGGTTTTCTTCTTTTTCTTTTTAGTAAGCAAACAGGAAAAGGGGCCAACCCATTGTTCCTGGCATTTTGTTGACTTTCAACATGCATGGCTTCGGAGGAAAGATTCTTATTCCACTTCCCCATGGATATGAAAGGATAAGCAATAAGAAAGACTATTAAGATAAAATCAAGAAAACTGATGAGTGTGTTACCTAAACGTGTACATGTTTGCGTAGTGTGACCTAAGTGTAAAGAAGTAGCAAGATGTACCTGAAATCTTGAATGTTTGAGACAGAAAAGACACCAGCAATTCTACCATCATGTAAAACAGTTTCAGGTTTCTGTTTCAGCAGTCACCTGGCAGGATGGTAGTACTCCCGGTGGTTGCTGTCTACCAACCTACTACCTGTAAAATTACTTGTTGCTGTATATTAAAAGAACCCCAATGGAAATAAGTCACTCTGACTTTTTTTTTTTATCCTAGGTTCTCTACACATTTGCTGCTATGTATGATAATCTATGTAACTGTATTTGTGATACCTGAATAAACTTGCTTAATCAGCTGAAGCACTTTCACCAGAAAACTTAATATTATGTAACTTATTACACAAATTAAGTTGTGGAACCAGCCTATGCTAAACATACACTTTTCAGGCCTTCTATCACACACATATGAACTGAAGGCTGGGGCAAGGGGTGGTGGGAGTGGCAGGATGGCGGTAGGTCTTCCCCGTTGACTCAGTGGTCTAACCACTGCCAGGCAGAGACCTGAGTTGGGGAAGTATCCTGTGGTCGACACCAAATTTTTCCCCTCCATAGCAACCATGTTAAGTTAATTTTACGAAGTGTTGTATAAAATTGTGCCGCAATTTTTCAATGGTGCAATAACCAAAATGTGTCAAATAAAACCGTGTAATATAACGGTCACTCTTGTCATTTGTGTACTACTTTGGAATACAGTGGACTCCTGGGTTATCATAATTAATCTGTTCCAGAGAGTGTGACTAAAGCCAAATTTAATGATTTCAATTCATTTTCCCCATAGAAATAATGTAAATCCAATTAATTGTTCCAGACACCCAAAAGTATTTAAAAAAAAAGTTTTACTTGAAATATACATTTACTTACACAGAAAACAATGAGACATGAAGAATAAAACAATAATAACATAACACGTACCTTCATTGAAGACTTGTTGATGTATGGAAGGGAGGAGGGGAGAGGATTATTATCAGTCAGCGACAGTGGCACCCAAGCTCTGTTATTTTCCTTCTCCAGCCAGAACCCACCAACGCTTCTATGATGGCCTAATTCGGAACTGCTGCACTCGCACACAGACCCCAGAATGACTCGAGAATACCAACAGTAAGACCACCTACTCGAAAATTATCGATCCAAGTGGAGATGCCATTCAAACACAAAACACAGACGCTGCCAGACAGGCACCCACAACAAGCTCTGAGCAACTATAGCTTCTACGTCCTATCTACAACATCCCCTGTACTACTATGAGACCTAATAACAGAAGAAGCAGCAATAAGAACAGCAAGGGAAATCACCAAGATCTGGGCTATTTCATTTGACTACCCAGCAGGCGCGGTGCATCACCCACCCCGCCACCCCAGGCAAATGTCAACAAACACAATGGCTGGCTCTCCCCCTCCCTCACTAAAACACCCATGACGGGACAGCAACAACGCCAATCATGACTGAATCTCCCTCAAACCACACTGCCTTCAAAGGATTTGACCCATCTGAAACGATCTCAGGTATGACAAATGATCCTGTCACTCTTAAGTCATACATCACCTTAACTGGGGAAAACATGAATCTTTTTGCAACACTATCTAAGCATGAAACTAAGTTGGCCCACCTTGAAAGCAAGATCTCAGCCTTGAAAATAAAGTTTACATCAGCTGGGGCTGATTTGGAAAAGACCCCCCAATCAGTCATAGCCAGCCATACAGACAAATAACATCCCTAAACACGAAGGTTGAAGATGCTGTCAAGAACTGGAAGACCAACATGGATACCCAGCTGACTGACTTTTTTCCCAAACAAAAAAAAATGAGAAAGATAAGTTATCAGCGCAGTAATAATTAGCAGTGCACTTTTTCCCAAGTGGCATAAACCTTCCAACTGCAAAGATGCTGCTTTTCCCAGACCATAAAAGGCCACTTAAATTTAGTAGTACCAGCATCGGGAAATAACAATCACGATTACTTGGCACACAAGGTAGAAAAAGAGTGTTTTTGCTTAATTTCACCCCCTTTAGACAGTAAAACGATCTTATTAAAACATCAATTAGTGCAAAAAAAAGATCACATGTAAAATGGAGTGCCTCACAAAACGTCAGAACC
Source organism: Cherax destructor (assembly GCA_009830355.1). Classification (NCBI taxonomy): domain Eukaryota; kingdom Metazoa; phylum Arthropoda; class Malacostraca; order Decapoda; family Parastacidae; genus Cherax; species Cherax destructor. The sequence goes on from WNWK01033003.1 coordinate 3,531, forward strand.
TCCTATACAGATAAAAAAACTAGCGTGAAAATGACAAAATCCACCAGTGCCAACGAAGGGAAAATCCTAGTTAAGAAACAAATGTAGGCCGTGCTTCTATATCACAAATGAAAGTGAACTGTCCAAATTCCTTCGAGATGTAACACAGAGACTGAACCATTTCAAGGGCCCAATCCTTAGTCTGCGTTATGCAACAGTTCCTTTATATAAAGGGAAGGGGGATAAAAGAGTGTAAAATTATATGGGAATAAGTTTACTGAGTATACCAGGTAAAGTGTATGGCAGGGTTATTATTGAAAGAATTAGAGGAGGCTTTAGAGTGGGTAGGGGATGTGTAGATCAAGTGTTTACAGTGAAGCATATATGTGAACAGTATTTAGATAAAGGTAGAGAAGTTTTATTGCATTTATGGATTTAGAAAAGGCATATGATAGAGTGGATAGGGAGCAATGTGGCAAATGTTGCAAGTGTATGGAATAGGTAGTAAGTTACTGAAGGCTGTAAAGAGTTTTTATGAGGATAGTGAGGCTCAGGTTAGGGTGTGTAGGAGAGAGGGGAGATTACTTCCCGGTAAAAGTAGGTCTTAGACAGGGATGTGTAATGTCACCATAGTTGTTTAATATATTTATAGATGGGGTTGTAAAAGAAGTAAATGCTAGGGTGTTGGGGAGAGGGGTGGGATTAAATTATGGAGAATTAAATGCAAAATGGGAGTTGACACAGTTACTTTTTGCTGATGATACTGTGCTTATGGGAGATTCTAAAGAAAAGTTGCAAAGGTTAGTGGACGAGTTTGGGAGTGTGTGTAAAGGTAGAAAGTTAAAAGTGAACATAGATAAGAGTAAGGTGATGAGGGTATCAAACGATTTAAAGAAAAATTGGATATCACATTGGAGAGAGGGATTATGGAAGAAGTAAATGTTTTCAGATATTTGGGAGTTGACGTGTCAGCGGATGGGTTTATGAAGGATGAGGTTAACCATAGAATTGATGAAGGAAATAAGGCGAGTGGTGCATTGAGGTATCTGTGGAGACAAAAAACGTTATCCATGGAGGCAAAGAAGGGAATGTACGAAAGTATAGTGGTACCAACACTCTTATATGAGTGAAGCATGGGTTGCAAATGCTGCAGCGAGGAGGAGGCTGGAGGCAGTGGAGATGTCCTGTCTAAGGGCAATGTGTGGTGTAAATATTATGCAGAAAATTCGGAATTTGGAAATTAGGAGAAGGTGTGGAGTTACTAAAAGTATTTGTCAGAGGGCTGAAGAGGTTGTTGAGGTGGTTTGGTCATTTAGAGAGAATGGATCAAAGTAGAATGACTTGGAGAGCGTATAAATCTGTAAGGGAAGGAAGGCGGGGTAGGGGTCGTCCTAGAAAAGGTTGGAGGGAAGGGGTAAAGGAGGTTTTGTGGGCAGGGCTTGGACTTCCAGCAAGCATGTGTGAGCGTGTTAGATAGGAGTGAATGGAGACGAATGGTTTTGGGACATGACGATCTGTTGGAGTGTGAGCAGGGTAACATTTTGTGAAGGGATTCAGGGAAACCAGTTAATTGATTTAGTTGGACTTGAGTCCTGGAAATGGGAAGTACAATGCCTGCACTTTAAAGGAGGGGTCTGAGATAGTGACAGCTGGGAGGGACTATTCTCAGCTGTCGTATGTGAGCTCCTCTGCAAAGACAGTGATTATGTATGAGTGTGGTGAAAGCGTTGAATGATGAAAGTATTTTCTTTTTGGGGATTTTCTTTCTTTTTGGGTCACCCTGCCTCGGTGGGAGACGGCCGACTTGTTGAAAAAAAAAAAAAAAAGTAATTTCCCTGCTGAATTGCAGGAAATTATATCTGAGGGTGGCTATGAGCCACATCAAATGTTTAATGCTGACGCGACAAGTGTTTTTTGGAAGAAAATGCCAACAAGAATTTACTGTATATCAGTCACCAAGAGAAAAGTGCACCGGGCTTCAAGGCAGCAAAGAATCGCTTCACCTTGCTCCTTTGCGGAAACGCGTCAGGTGATTTCAAGTGTAAGCCCATGGTTACTTACCACTCTAAGAATCCTCGTGCTTTGAAAAGTGTAGATAAAAACACTTATACCAGCAACCACAAGTTAAGGTAAGAAATACTATTATTTCTATTGCATTCGTGTCAGCTGGGGAAGACCTACCGCCGTCCCCTGCCACCCCCGTCACTCCCGCCACCCTCGACACTCCCGCCACCCCCATCCCAGCATTCGTTCATACGTGACCAGTTCCATTGTTTGTTAGGAGCTAGTTGTGTTTGTGAATACTGTTTTGATATTTTAATTATCATATCTTGTATCTGCGAAGCATCATGGCACCTAGTAGGCATACCAGTGTTGCTGAAAGTGGCAAGAAAAGGTATAAGCATTTAAGTCTTATGAGTTAATGAAGCAAATAGAGATATTAGACAAGAGATAGCCTGAGGCCTTAATGAAGCATCAGAATGAGGTAAATATATACGAGTTTGTGTAATGGAGGACTTGGACTTGACTTAAAGTTACACTTTTTTACTGAGGAGTACCCTGACAAATCTAGAAGCAGTGCTCTGAAATGGTGTCTAGAGCAGCTGATACCTTATCATCAGTTGTATAATGTACTGCAGGGTAAAATAGCCCAGAAATCCATTACAGAATTTATGCACACTCGAGTACAACCATCGACTTCAGTACCAGAACCTTTACCATCCACTTCAGCCCAGTAAGGCCACAGCATAACTCTCCACTATCTTCACAATCGACAAACACCATCACCAACAATTTAAGGTAAGAAATACTATTATTTCTGTTGCATTTATAGTCTTAAGCAGTTAAAAACATAATACATATCACGACAATGAACTACAATTACATATTCACTTTTATTTTTGTAAGATCTGTTGGTCTAAAAAAAAGTTTTGTTTTTTGGGACAAACCCTATTTTTCCCATAAGTTCTTCAGTTTATCTAACACGGATTTACCTAACATGGTGTTTTCAGGAACGTAACTACCATGTAATATAATGGTCTACTGTACATCACTTGTCCAATACATGTCCAACTGGCCAGTCTAGTACACATTTAACCCTTTCGGGGTTTTGGTCGTACTAGTACGTCTTACGCACTGGGGTTATTGACGTACTAGTACTCCTAAATTCTAGCGCCCTCAAATCAAGCAGAAACAGGCTGTTAGGCCTAGATGTGATAGAATGGGTCTGTGCGGTCAGTGTGCGCGGTATAAAAAAATTCCTGCACCACACAGTGCATAATGAGGAAAAAAAAACTCTGACCGTGTTTTTGGTTTAAAACAGCGACTTTGCAGTCTATTTTCGTATGGTATTTATTGTTGTATTCTCGTTTTCTTGTTCTTATTTGATAGAATGGAAGATATATTACAGAAATAGAGATGATTTTGATTGGTTTGACAATAACAAGTACCTTGAAATTGAGCTCAAAGTAGCGAAAATGTTCGATTTTGACGATGTTCAGAGTAAACAAATCACACCATGCGTCCAATACACATCAACTGGCGAGTCTAATATTCATGCACAAGTGCTCTGATATTATTTATACCATTTTTACAATGATGCAGTTGTATACATAACAATAAATCTTCTATTTTTTGTGAGAATAAAAATTCAAAATGGAAAGCAAAAGTAATGTAAGAGGGGCCTTGAGACGTAACTAATGAACAGAGAAGATGTTATTTTAGTGCCAGGAATGTCTGTCTTGTTTATTATGGGTCCTATTTTGAAATTGGCATCGTTTGAAATTTGTGTGAAATTGGCCAAATTGCCATTTTCTGACCACTATTTTGGGTAGTTGAAATTGGTAAATAGGCAGTTTCGTGTACTCAATCGATAGAACAAATGGAGTTCTAGCGAAATAGCTATAATTGTAGTAGACTGAAACATTGCAGTGTGCCGAAAATAGGGTTCAAAGTGGGCGAAATCGCCGATGCGTAAGTGTCATGGCTACCGCTAACTCGCGAAAGCATAATTCCGTTAGTTTTCGATCAAATTTCATAATTTTTGTGGCGTTATGATCGGAAAAAGATTCTCTATCATTCCATAAGAAAAAATAATTTTTTTTTTTTTTTAAATTCGTGGACCCTGAGAACGAGTTTCAGAGACCCCCCTTGGACCCCCAAAGGGTTAAGAATTCATTGACATTATTTATACAATTACAGTAATGCAGTAGTCTGCATAACAATAAATCTTCTATTTTTTGTGTCTACCTACCCTCCAGGGTATTCCAAGGATCAATGCCCCCACAGCCCAGTCCATGATCAGGCCTCCCAGTGGATCAGTGTGTGATCAGTTAGGCTGTTATTGCTGGCCGCACATACTCCAACATACGAACAACAACCTGGCTGATCCGGCACCGACTAAGTATCTCCAGCTCCCACTTGAAGGCAGCAAGGGGTCTACTGGAAATTCCCCTTATGCCTGGTGGTAGGCTGTTGAACAGTCTTGGGCCCCAGACACTTACTGAGTTTTCTCTTAGTGTACCAATGGCGTCCCTACTTTTCATTGGGGGTATTTTGCACCGCCTGCCCAGCCTTTTGTTTTCGTAGGGAGTGATTTTTGAGCAGATTAGGGACCATTCCTTCTAGGATTTTCCAGGTGTAGATTATGATGTATCTCTCTCACCTGCACTCCAGTGAGTACAAGTCAAGTGCTTCCAAGCGTTCCCAGTAGTTAAGGCGTTTGACTGAACTTATTTTTTTTATTTATTAACACATCGGCCGTTTCCCACCAAGGCAGGGTGGCCCGAAAAAGAAAAACTCATCATCATTCACTCCATCACTGTCTTGCCAGAGGCATGCTTACACTACAGTTATAAAAGTGCAACATTAACACCCCTCCTTCAGAATGCAGGCACTGTACTTCCCATCTCCAGGACTCAAGTCCGGCCTACCGGTTTCCCTGAATCCCTTCATAAATGTTACTTTACTTCCACTCCAACAGCATGTCAAGTATTAAAAACCATTTGTCTCCATTCACTCCTATCAAATACGCTCACACATGCTTACTGGAAGTCCAAGCCCCTCGCACACAAAACCTCTTTTACCCCCTCCCTCCAACCTTTCCAAGGGCGACCCCTACCACGCCTTCCCTCCACTACAGATTTATACACTCTAAGTCATTCTACTTTGTTCCATCCTCTCTACATGTCCAAACCTCCTCAACAACCCCTCCTCAGCCCTCTGGATAATAGTCTTGGTAATCCCGCACCTCCTCCTAATTTCCACACTACGAATTCGCTGCATTATATTCACACCACACATTGATCTCAGACATGACATCTCCATTGCCTCCAGCCTTCTCCTTGTTGCAACATTCACCACCCATGCTTCACACCCATATAAGAGTGTTGGTATAACTATACTCTCATACATTCCCCTCTTTGCTTCCACGGACAAAGTTCTTTGTCTCCACAAACTCCTAAGTGCACCACTTACCCTTTAACCCTCATCAATTCTATGATTCACCTCATCTTTCATAGACCCATCTGCTAACAGGTCCACTCCTAAATATCTGAACACATTCACCTCCTCCATACTCTCTCCCTCCAATCTGATATCCACTTTTTCATCACCTAATCTTTTTGTTACCCTCATCACCTTACTCTTTCCTATATTCACTTTCAATTTCCTTCTTTTACATACCCTACAAAACTCATCCACCATCCTCTGCAACTTCTCTTCAGAATCTCCCAAAAGCACAGTGTCATCAGCAAAATGCAGCTGTGACAACTCCCACTTTGTGTTAGATTCTTTATCTTTTAACCCCACACCTCTTGCCAACACCCGTGCATTCACTTCTCTTACAACCCCATCTATAAATATATTGAACAACCATGGTGACATCACACATCCTTGTCTAAGGCCTACTTTTACTGTGAAATAATCTCCCTCTCTCCTGCATACTCTAACCTGAGCCTCACTATCCTCGTATAAACTCTTCACTGCTTTCAGTAACGTACCTCCTCTATTCCATACACCTGCAACATCTGCCACATTGCCCCCCTATCCACCCTGTCATACACCTTTTCCAAATCCATAAATGCCACAAACACCTCTTTACCCTTATCTAAATACTGTTCAGCTACATGTTTCATTGTAAACACTTGGTCTACACCCCCCTACCTTTCCTAAAACCTTGTTCATCTGCTATCCTACTCTCCGTCTTGTTCTTAGTTCTTTCAATAATAACTCTACCATACCCTTTATCAGGTATACTCAACAGACTTCCTTTCTTTTCTTTCAACACGTCAGAAGTTTCCCACAGAGGCAGGGTGGCCCAAAAGGAAAAACGAAAGTTTCTCCTTTTACATTTAGTAATTTATTCAGGAGAAGGGGTTACTAGCCCCTTGCTCCAGGCATTTTAGGCGCCTCTTACGACACGCATGGCTTACGGAGGAAGAATTCTGTTCCACTTCCCCATGGAGATAAGAGGAAATAAGAACAAGAACTAGTAAGAAAATAGAAGAAAACCCAGAGGGGTGTGTATATATATGCTTGTACATGAATGTGTAGTGTGACCTAAGTGTAAGTAGAAGTAGCAAGATGTACCTGAAATCTTGCATGTTTATGAGACAGAAAAAAGACACCAGCAATCCTACCATCATGTAAAACAATTACAGGCTTTCGTTTTACACTCACTTGGCAGGACGGTAGTACCTCCCTGGGCGGTTGCTGTCTACCAACCTACTACCTAGGACTCAACAGACTTATTCCCGTATAATTTTTGCACTCTTTAGTCCCCTTTGCCTTTACACAAAGGAACTATGCACGCTTTCTGCCAATCCCTAGGTACCTTACCCTCTACCATACATTTATTAAATAATAGCACCAACCACTCCAAAACTATATCTCCACCTGCTTTTAACATTTCAATCTTTATCCCATCAATCCCAGCTGCCTTACCCCCTTTCATTTTACCCACTGCCCCACAAACTTTCCCCACACTCACAACTGGCTCTTCCTCACTCCTACAAGATGTTATTCCTCCTTGTCCTATACACGAAATCACAGCTTCCCTATCTTCATCAACATTTAACAATTCCTCAAAATATTCCCTCCATCTTCCCGATACCTCTAACTCTCCTTTCCTATTTTTAACTGTCAAATCCATTCGTTCCCTAGGATTCCTCAACTTATTAATCTCACTCCAAAACTTTTTCTTATTTTCAACAAAATTTGTTGATAAAATCTCACCCACTCTCTCATTTGCTCTCTTTTTACATTGCTTCACCACTCTCTTAACCTCTCTTTTTCTCTCCATATATTCTTCCCTCCTTGCATCACTTCTACTTTGTAAAAACCTATCATATGCTAACTTTTTCTCACACTGTACAGTGTGCTGGATCTAAGTTCCTTTCATATGTTGGCAAACAACTTTCCAAATAAACCCATAAATTATTACTCCCTCCACAATCTGCCATATAAGACATACCATTACTGGTATACCTTGCAGGCTTTACATCATCATTCCACCAATCGCTCTTCTTCCCTCCCACATCCACTTTCCTATAACCACAAACTTCTGCTGAACACACTAACACTACATTCATAAACCTACCCCATACATCTTCAACCCCATTGCCTATACTCTCACTAGCCCATCTATCCTCCAATAGTTGTTTATATCTTACCTTAACCCTTTACCGGGCAGGACCGTGTAGAGACGGTCCTAAACACGTGTTTTTCACGTGTCATCCTACTCCCCCAGCGCATCTAGGTTCCCGTTCTCTGTTTCTGACCAATCACAAGCCTTCTGTGAGTCGCTCCAGCTAAGTGAGACCGGCATCTGCTCGCTTCCCATTGGTTGAGAGACCAAAATGTAAACACTTCTCGCTTGGCATCACCCAGAGCCGGATTTTTGCTCTTCTTCCACTCATATACACTGTGATTATACTCTCTACAATGTCGGTAAGTACTTATTGTTGTGTCCAGTGTGTAAATGAATAGTTTAGGCATATTTTGAGATATATATCAGGAGTTAGATATGCATAATATGAGTGTACCATGCAATTGAAAAAGTGCAACAAAAGAGGACCGTGTACAGACGGTCCCGCCCGTCAGGGCCACATTTCAAATTTCAGTAAATAAATATTTATATAAAATTTTCTAGTGCATATATGAATTCTGTAGTGGTCTGGGTGTGTACAGAACATTCTTATTGTCATTCCAGATCAATGAGAAATTGTTCTATTGTGAACCCTTCCAACAGAAGTTCAAATATCTCTGCATTTTGGTGGAAAGTGACTCAGATCCAGAACCAGATGACCTGTTGCCATCTCCAGTGCAGTACCAACGTGCAGAAAGGCCTGATGACAGTGTGAGGTTTGACCAAAATGATAGGTTTGATAAAATGCTAGGTCACTGGCCAGTGCAAGGCAGAATATTTACATGCAATTATTGCAGCAAAACGAAAAATCATGTCACATCCTCATTTTTGTGTGCCGTATGCAAGGTAAATCTATGCATAAAGAAGGAAAGAAATTGCTTCATAGCCTTTCATTGTAGCAATTAGTGATCAAGAATGATTGTTTTTTCTCAGGAAATTCAGGAATATGGGACTTGAAAGTTTTATCCCTTTGCAATGTGTCCATGTTGCTCTTTGGTTCACTTTTATATTTTTTATACCTACAAAATGTTTGGAAACAAGTTCCATTTGTGTTTTTGATATTGTCTATTAGTATAATAAAATATAAAAATACTTATTTGGTGTTTTATTAACAATTGCAAATTTGCAACATTCAGAATTTGACACCCTTTAACGGTCAGGACCGTCTGTAGACGGTCCTTGAATATTGGCAATTGCGTGAAAAGTTTTTTTTAGAATTTCAATTATATGGGCTCATTATCCTTACATTGAGTTACTCTATCCACTCATATGAAATACATTTCGAAATTATCATTTTCCAGGGAGTGCCCGGTAAAGGGTTAACTGCCTCCTCTTTTAGTTTATAAACCTTCACCTCTCTCTTACTCTCTCTCTCTCTTATGGAACTTATATGTGCAGTAAAGGTTCTTTGTACATTCTCTAGATCTGCAATTTCACCTGCTTTGAATAAATATTCAAAATGGAAAGCAAGCATAATATAAGAGGGGCCTGGAAACTTGACTAATGAACAGAGAAAATGGTTTTTTTTTTTTAGTGCCAGGAATGTCTGCACTGTTTATTCTGGACACTATTTTGAAATTGGCCTTTCTTGAATTTTGTGTGAAATTGTCCAAATTACAAATCTCTGATCATTTTATTGGGTAGTTTAAATAGTTAAATGGGCAGTTTCTTGTACTCAATAGAATGGAAGACATACTAGCAAAATTGCTAAGAATTGGTATAAAATTGGACTCAAAATGGACAAAATCACCAATGCGTAAATATCATTGACACGGCAAAATTTGCGAAAGCATAATTTCATCAGTTTTCCATCAAATTTTGTACTTTTTGTTTTATTATCTTCAGAAAAAGATTCTCTACCATTTCATAAGAATTTTTTTTTTTTAATTTTGCGACCCCTAAGAGCAAGTCTGAGAGCAGGAGTCACGACCCAGAAAGGGTTAAAACCTATGAAAAGTTCCTCTACAGAAGTGAATTAGCTAATTTTCATTAATAATTTGGACATTTGTCAAATGCTTCCAAAAGAGAAATTACCCTTCCACTGGTATTTGTTGTAGGGGTCACCGAACTTATGAATTACGTATCACAGTAGGTTCACTATTAATGAAATTAGGAAAATCTGTATGACAGGAAAGGTTGACAGGTGCAAAGGCAGTGGGTACATTCAGTGTAGTTACCAATGTGTACCCTAAAGAAAACATTTTCCATCAATCATTCACTGGCTGTCTCTTAAAAGATCACGGAGATAACAATTCAAATGATCCACTGAGTCATGGCATCCAACGATAAAACAATCTGCAGTTCAAACCAATCTTTGTAAATATTTCATCACTGCTCCACACCCATATTACAAACTTTACTTCACTTACTTCTCTGCATAGTACTGCCCAATTGACCCAGAGAATGTATCACAATCATTCTCTAAACTTTCAGAGATGTTCGCAGACGTCATAATAAATGCATTTTGCACTTCCTCTTCCACTGCCTCACCATCTTGCCTCACAAAAACTGTGTTTCCTGCACCTAAAACAAAAATATTAAAAATATTACCACAAAGCCTAAAACAGAGTAAATATTTATAAACAAGTTTTATAGACAAATTAAATGTCTGAGTTTGAGGATATCAGTGAACTGTCAAAACAGATCAAACCAAATATCATTAATCTATTTATATTTTTGCTCACAGAACTTAGATCCACCACACTGTACAGTGTGGTGGATCTAAGTTCCTTTCATATGTTAGCAAACAACTTTCCAAATAAACCCATAAATTATTACTCCCTCCACAATCTGCCATATAAGACATACCATTACTGGTATGCCTTGCAGGCTTTATTAGCATGATCCACACAACTGTGATCAGTACACTATGCTACCTTCCTGAAAATCTGCAGCTTATGAAAATAAGATGCAACATAACAGAATATAACATTAAAAACTGCACATTCACTTAACCTAGTGTCATACATTTATGACACTTGATTAAAAGTGTAGCATGGTAACTGGCGATAAAAAAATTAATCAAGTTAAATTCAGCCACATAAGTTCTCGGGTACTTTTTTTTTCATTATAAGTTACATTCAGTACAGAATACAGTGGAACCTCGGTACTAGAACTTAATTCATTCCAGAGGGCTGTTCGAGTATCAAACGAATTCTTCAAAACCAATTTTCTTTTTGGTTGGCTGTTATCACTAAACTTCGTAAGCCCCATGGTGACTTATTTATACAAATAATAAAAAAAAAAATGCAAAGAAACACGAAATAGTTTACAGTGAAGTTCTGGAAGGTCGTGTTTGTTTGGTTGAGCGCTGAGCTTTGTTTGAGTAGGGTGCTGTTTGAGTACTGAGGTTCCACTATACGTATTGAAGCAGAGCGACTCATATTTACAAACAATTTAACTACAGCATTTAGGCACACTGTCTGCTTTAACTTAGTTTTGAATTAGTTAAGTTTTGCATTTTTCAGTTCATCTGTTAAATTATTCCACATTTTTGGACCTATAATTTACATAGAATTTCTATAGACGTTCAAATACGAGGGATATCAAGGCGGTATTTGTTTCAGGTGTGCTGCCCTTGTGTTCTCCTACAGTTGTCTAGCAACTGAGTTCAGCATCAGCATTATAGCAGTGTCTGGAACATGTAGACTCAACGGTAGGCAGAATGCATGAATTGCATTTATATTTAGTAAGTTTAGGAAATTGAATAAAGGTATAGTGTTGCCTATTGGTAAGAGTTTGTAATTGCTCTGCAGACTGCCTTTTGTTGACTTATAATTAGTTTGAGATAAACAACTGTGCATCCCCAGGCAAAAATTAAATGTGCAAAGTACAGGTATATGAGGGAACAGAAAAATGAGGAACATAATAAAAAATTTATATCCTTTTCATCTTAGAGATTATAACAACAGGACTGCAAACAAACCACAGAACAGGTGAGGTTTGAACCCATGGCAAGTGAGCCCTAAAACTCCAGGGCAGTGTGTAAGCCAGCTGGCCAAGTGGCTCACATACTGGTCTGGAGTTCCATGGTTCATCTTAAAGAGACTTTTGTTGATATGTTAGATGTAGCATTAAATTTCAGTTTGTTGTCTATTATTCGACCTAGAAATTTCCCCTCTTCTTTTTGTGCTACTTGAGTATCACTGATTCTAATATCTAAATATGGCTATGGTTTGTTCCTGCAACATATACTATACAGTACAATTTTTTTCTAATATTGAGGGTGAGTTGTAGATCATCATCCATGTGTGAACTACTTTTTTTAAGTTCATTATTTCCTTTTGTCTTCGTGGGGAAGCGGAGAAGAATCCTTCCTCCATAAGCCATGCATGTTGTAGGAGGCAACTAAATTGCTGGGTGCAACAAGCTAGTATTCTCTTCTTTTATTAAATGTAAAAAGAAGAAAACTTTACATTTCTCCTTTTTTGGGTCACCCTGTTTAGGTGGGAGACAGCCATTGTGTTAAAAAAATTACTCTTGTGGTTATTGACAGAAGATCTGGACTTGATATTAAGAAGGTTGTGTCATCAGGAAAAAGTTTCAGATGCTGTTTGGTGTAAAGTGGGTCATTGATATAAATCAGTTAGAAAAGAGGGGCCAGACTCCTACCCTGGGGGAAACTTAGGGGCCCCTTCACCACAAGTGGTCGACTTGTTTATTTGTTGACCGATTGCGTTCATTTTTGGTGTACTATTAGAAGCTTATATCGACCATGCTTAGATGAAGTTTCAATACAATCAGCCAAAAAGCAAATGAAAAACGCAAAATTTACTAAAAATTATATTTGGCATGGGATTGCTCCGAAGTGGTACTTGGAAAAGTGGTTTTGACACTTTCTGCTGATAGAACACTTCTAAATCCATCATTTCCAATGTACCAGTTCTGTAATAAATCTTATCTTCATTCTAAAAAAAACATACAGTTTGTAGGTTGCTTGACATTTAGCAAGATATCAGCCTTTTACCCCACAAAAATCTGAAAATATTTGGGATACTTCAAAAAGGTACATTGATTCTTGTAAAGCAATCATTCTTCTATGTTTGTTGTGAAAATCACATCAATTCATTCATTATTATTCCTGGGGTTTCACCACAAAGGTAAATAACTTAGTTCAGAGATAATGGCCAAAACGCGCGGCTGCCCAAGTACATACTCGAGGAATTTTTTATATTTTTTTTTAAATCCTTGTTTTTTCACTGTTTTCATAAGCTACGAGTGTCTATTACAGTTTACCCTTGGCTAGATCCGTTTTCTCTCATAATAGTGACGAGAGAATGGATAATAAGCTTTATGGTCAATGGCGACCCTTCCACTACCTGGCCAGAGACCGTCGTATTATGCTACATAGTATTTATTCTGGTGTATTTTTTATGTTTCTATGCAATTAATATGTCGCCTTATGTCATAAGACAACGTAATTTATGCCTTGTCAGCACTTCTTCCCAGAGAAGGTTCCTGATTGGTTCTCAGATTATATTAGCCCCTCCCACTCTCCTATGATCTCAAATGGTGAATTATTATTATATTAGAAAGGAAAATACAGTGGACCCTCGCTATTCGAACATAATCCGTTCCAGGAGCTTTTTCTTAACACGAAATGTTCGAAAGGTGATTTAATATTTCCCATAAGAAATAATGGAAATACAGTGGACCCCCGGTTTTCGTTATTTTTTTCGTTCCAGAATGCTGTTCAAGTGCCATTACCAAACGAATTTATTCCCATAAGGAATAATGTAAAGTAGACTAGTCCTTTTAGACCCCCAAAAATACACTTAATAAAGCATTTAAAAAAATACACTTACATAAAAGGGCGAGATTGGAGCAGGACGAACACCAGGGGTCCACTGTACTATTAATCCGTTCCTGCTGTCAGGAGGCATGACAAAATAGTACTTCACTATGAAGCTATTATCAACTCGACAGCTTATTTATCTATCACAATTAATCTAATATGACATAATAAACAATATAAATAACATAAAAACCTGATATACACTCTAGAATGAATAAAATATGTATGTCATTACGAATGTGGTGGCTGGGGAGGATGGTGGTGGCGGGCATACTTGGTCCAGCTATGAAAACATCTTCCCATTCTTTCCTCCTTCAGACGTGTTAGTATAAGAGAAAACGGAGTTTGTAATGCTAACTGCATTAGATCACTTCCAGTCGGCTTGACGGAGTGAACAGAAATCATACGTGTCCAGGCTGGTAACAGCAACAACAACTGGTTTGTTTACAAAACTCCCGAACCTTCATTTAATTATGTTTACTCACCTCGCACTCTACATTAAGACTGCCTCTCACCCCTGCCTCTCACCCTCCCACCACTGCCACTACCACCACTGCCCTCAACCACCACTGCCTCAACCACCACTGCCTCAACCACCACTGCCTCAACCACCACTGCCTCAACCACCACTGCCTCAACCACCACTGCCTCAACCACCACTGCCTCAACCACCACTGCCTCAACCACCACTGCCTCAACCACCACTGCCTCAACCACCACTGCCTCAACCACCACTGCCTCAACCACCACTGCCTCAACCACCACTGCCTCAACCACCACTGCCTCAACCACCACTGCCTCAACCACCACTGCCTCAACCACCACTGCCTCAACCACCACTGCCTCAACCACCACTGCCTCAACCACCACTGCCTCAACCACCACTGCCTCAACCACCACTGCCTCGCACTTAATTAACAAACTCCAAACAATTATAATTAAGTGTGAAATGTCTGGATGAGAGTGCAGGGTATTGTTCTCTTGAGTGTAAACAACACAGGACTGGCTCTCCACGCCTGAGCAGTGAGGAACCCAAGCGCCTGGACAGACAAATCTCGGACGCACTTGTTCGAATCGTGATATTTTGTTGGCATGCCGATATCAATTTTCTTGTTCTAATGACGATATGTTCTATTGCTGAGCCGTTTGAATAGTGGGGGTCCACTGTATAAGAAATTGATAAAAAAAAAAACGGAAAAAAAAACTAAAATTCTTGCCATGTCAGCGCGCATGCTATGACAGGCGTCGTCACCATACATGTTATAAATAACTAATTCCTTGTAGAAACATCATATAACAATGATCAGCTATTTTTCGGTAAGAAAAACTCAATTTCGTATTTTTTAGAATTTTTTTTTACTCCGCGCACTGGACCGTTCAGTGGCCCCTTAGGTTTATGATCAGGGTAATAGATAAGGTGTTGTTTATGATTACATGTTGTTGTCTGTTACCGAGACAGGACTGAAAATATATGTAGCTCTGTCCTCTGAGTCCATGATGATTAAGCTGGGTTAGGAGTGTACTGTGGCAAACAGTATCCAAAGCCTTTTGTATATCTGTCTCTAGTGAGACAGACTAAATGAATGATGGTGAAAATGTTTCCTCTTTTTCAGGTCACCCTACTTCAATGGTAGATTGCTGGTGTGTTAAAAAAACATGAAATTTACTATCAAAAACAAGAAATTTTCACCTGTTTGCAATAAGGACATTTCCTGGTCAACCAGAGAATTCTCCGAGGCCCATTGGAATACAACATTACCCTCCTCACCGTGGATCCACTGAGCTCCCATCTCTAGATGGTAATCCCCTGTAAAAAAAAAAATAATTTTAACACCAATTTTTTCCTAAATGTTTTTGTACCTCAGAAAATGGTTCAATAAACAAAAACAATAATAAAAAATTACTATTAGAATGATAATTATTAATAAATTGATAATATTTTACATTCTTTCAACCAAGATATACAGTCATCACAAAACTAATAATAATACAGCCAGGTGTATAACATTCATGATAAAAATACATAAAATATATCTAAGAGGAACATATGAATTTGTTTACTAGTTACTCACCATGGTCTACAGTGTGAACTCTACCTCCAATTCTGTCTTGTGCTTCAAGAACAACAAGATTATCTATGCCATGTTCAATCAGTCTCTGTGCTGCACCAAGTCCTGCTACACCAGCTCCAATTATACACACACGCACTTTACTAGGAACACCAGCCATCCTACTGTACAATTGTGATACTCTGAAATGTCAAAAAATTACAATAAACTTGAAAAGGCTTATACACAACTAATGTGTGCATCTGTCTGTGACTCGATAAAGCCCACTGCGTGGGCGAAACGTTGTCAATAAAGGATCACATTATACTGCTTATGTGTTTATTTTTCCAATGTTGAACTCGGCCGTACAGAATGTGAAAAGGATTTGGGGGTTATGGTTAGCAGCAACCTCAAACCAAGTCAGCAATGCCTAAGCGTAAGTAATAAAGCAAATAGATTATTGGGATTTATATCAAGAAGTGTTAGCAACAGAAGTCCAGAGGTTATATTACAGCTTTATACATCATTAGTAAGGCCTCACCTAGATTACGCAGCTCAGTTTTAGTCTCCATATTACAGAATGGATATAAATTCGTTAGAAAACATTCAGCGACGAATGACAAAGTTAATACATAGCATTAGAAATCTTCCGTATGAAGAAAGATTGAAGACCCTTAAATTACATTCACTTGTAAGACGAAGAATGAGGGGAGACATGATCGAGATATATAAGTGGAAGATGGGTATTAATAAGGGGGATATAAATAAGGTCTTGAGGATATCTCTCCAAGAGAGAACCCGCAATAATGGATTCAAATTGGATAAGTTTAGATTTAGAAAGGATATAGGAAAATATTGGTTTGGAAATAAGGTAGGTGATGAATGGAACAGTCTGCCTAGTAGGGTTATTGAAGCTAGGACCTTGGGTAGTTTTAAATTTAGTTTGGACAAATACACGAGTGAGAGGGGTTGGATTTGAGTGGGACTCGCACTTGAGTCAATATTATTATTATTATTATAATCAAATAGAAGCGCTAAACCACAGGGGTTATACAGCGCTGCAGGTTATTGTAGGATGCAGGGAGAGTGGGTTGTAAGAGGGAGATGGACGATTAGTAGGGTATGGAGTGCAAGATGACGGTGGATAGTGCAGGGGTGGAGGGTAGCAAGAGATCGAGGTAGAAGGGACTGAGGGAGGTGCTAGAGGTATAATCTTCAGAGTTTGTGTAGTAAGTCAGTTTCTGTCAAAAAGTCAATGAGAGAGTCAGGATTAAAGGAGGGTCCATCTGCAAGAAGGGAAGGTAAAAGAAAGGGCCGCAGAGCGAAGACGTCGTTGGAGGTAAATTCTGTGTGCTCGTTGATAGAGTGGGCAGTCCAACAGAATATGTCGAACAGACACTGGAACCTGACAATGCTCACAGAGAGGGACAGGGAGCCTCTCCATGAGATACCCGTGAGAAAGACGAGTGTGGCCGATGCGAAGACGGGAGAGAGTAGTCTCCCAACCTCGACACTGGTGACAAGAAGAAGGCCAGAAACCTATAACCGGTTTAATAGAATGAAGTTTGTTATTCAGCAGGTCAGACCAGCGTTGTTGCCAAAGGGTGCGAAAGTGGGTAGCAATGACCGCAAAATAGTCCGTGAAAGGAACACCTCTATATGACACTGGAAGGTCATGTACTGCTGACCGCGCAGCAGTGTCTGCCTGTTCATTGCCCTGTACATCAACATGACCAGGGACCCAACAAAAAACAATATCTTTATGCTTGCTAAAGATACGGCGTAACCAAAGGTGGATACAAAGAACTAGGGGGTGAGGTGTATCAATTTTACGGATAGCCTGTAAAGCACTAAGGGAGTCTGAAACGACCACAAATGGTGACTCAGGCATAGATGCAATACGGATAAGTGCCACAAGAATGGCATACAATTCAGCAGTAAATATGCTAGCCGAGGGTAATAGATGCCCTCGTACAACGCTGTCCTGAAACACTGCTGCGAATCCGCGCCGTCAGATGACTTTGAACCATCGGTGTATACTGCGATGGCATGGGAATGAAACGGAAGTGGTCTAGAAAGAAAGAGCGAGAAGCCGCCGTAGGTAGTTGGGCTTTCGCGCAAGGTAGAGAATAGAACAGACACGGACAGCAGGAACTTCCCAAGGGGTAGGGAAAGGAGATGTCACATGAACATATAGAGGTGGGAGCTGAAGGGAAGACAGGAGTGAATGTAGACGAAGAAAAGGGACGAAGTAAGCAGGGCGACGAACAAATAAGAGCGCCTACTAACATCTGTAACAATCCTATACATGGAAGGATTGCGGAGGTCATGAGAGCGAACAAAATAGCGAATGCAATGTGCATCACGACGATCGGATAAGGATGGAATGTTCGCTTCTACATAGAGGCTCTCAACCGGGGAAGAACGAAATGCACCAAGGCATAGCGTAATCCCTGGTGATGGATGGGATTAAGGATGGAAGAGTAGCGGGAG
>WNWK01033004.1:0-21486 GCA_009830355.1 Cherax destructor
ATGGTGTTGGCTCCACCATATACGGCGGAAATGCTGTCTTTATTGTAGAATGCCGCTGAAGAATCACCGTCTTGTTTCGATGGAATTCACTTGCGATTGTCTCTACGTTTGTCTTGCAGTAAATTGAAGCTGCGCACACTTCTGAATATACCGCGATTTGCACTAAACGCGCTGGAACAGAGTTCTTATCTGATTTCCCGACGTTAGTGGAGATTAAATTAGAATAACGGATGCGTACGACTAATGTCTATGTCCGGTTTATACACCGAGCCGTAGCTCCCGTCCTTGCGGTGGCCAAATTCAATCTGACCCCTCGTGCTGCCTTGTGCAGCCTCGTGCCTCGTGCAGCCACGAGGTGCCTCGTGGTGCTGTGGTCAGCACAATTTGTGACACACTAGTCAGTACATCTGGCTTGAATTAAATTGTTTTTCTCAGCCAGACGCGCCTCCTCTGGCCCTTTCCTAAGGGAGGAAAGGGTGAGGGCCCTTAACAAGGGTAGTAAGGGCGCATACCCCCCTCCTTTGGAGAATTTTCTCCATCCACAGCTGCCCTAGACCCCATCTTCATTCTGAAATTCAAAAAATTTTGAAATTCGAAACACTACTGGCCCCAAGGGTTTCGGATAAAGGAATGTGGACCTGTACCACCTTAGCATCACCTGTTATCCTATGTTTTTCTTTTAATACTTTGGCCGTCTCCCACCGAGTGAGGCAGGGTGACCACCCAAAAAAGAAACACTTTGACCATCATTCACACATAATCAGTCTTTGCAGAGGTGCTCAGATACAACAGTTTAGATGTCAGGGAACACTTTCTTGCTTTTAAACCTCTATATTGCCTAAAGAATCTCTTGAAGAATAGTATGTTAATTAGTGATTTCTGATTTGTTTTCTAGGATATTTTAATTTGTTTGCATAGTATTAGTGAAAACGTGTGTTAGATATGAGTGAATGGAGACGAATGCTTTTTGGGATCTGACGAGCTGTTGCAGTGTGAGCAGGATAATTTTTAGTGAAGGGATTCAGGGAAACTGGTTAACCGGACTTGAGTCCTGGAAATGGGAAGTGCAATGCCTTCACTTTAAAGAAGGGGTTTGAGATATTGGCTGTTTGGAGGGACTTCTAAACTGTCATTTCTGAGCTCCTCTACAAAGACAGTGATTATGTATGAATGAGGTGAAAGTGTTGAATGATGATGAAAGTAATTTCTTTTGGGAGATTTTCTTTCTTTTTGGGTCACCCTGCCTCTGTGGGAAATGGCCAACTTGTTGAAAAAAATTAGTGAATTTATTTTTTTAAGTGTTTTAAATGATTTATTAATCAATAATAAATATTTAATATTTACTGTTAACCATTAACTGTCCAAATGTAGATCTACGTTCTCTCGCCCAGCGTTCCGAATATTTTGAAAAAAAAAAAAAAAAAAATTCTTTTAAATTAAACAGGGCAATTTTCTGTGTGTAATAAGACCAAAAAAAAATTTAGGACCAGTATTTACTGAGATATAAGACCACAAAGTTGGCACTGGATGCTCACCTGATGGAAACATTGAGTCCTGCCGCTTGCAGGAGTGTTGCCGATATACCTTTTTTACTCGGTTTTATATTATTTTATATAATTTTTATGTTCTGATAATTACAATTTCTAGTAGTTCTTGTGATTTCAAAGCCAATCTTTGTTCTGAAATTGTACTCAAATAGTCAAAAACACACTGACAGGTAAACATTTACACCTGCCTTGGTCATTTACTATTGTCTAGGAATATATACAAAGTAATTATAGGTCTCACCAATGTTTTAGACATGCTGCAGTATATATGAAACTCCTTGAAGCATGGTGTTAAGACGAGTGTCACTAAACTGCTGACTGCAGCAGTGGTTTGACACGTGATGATTGTGCATTGCTGCAGGGAACCCCTGGCTTTGTTTGTTTTCACTGTTACACATAAACATGTCTGTCTATCTAGCTCTGTCTGCTTATCTGTCTGGCTCTGTGTGTCTGTCTGCATGTCTCTCTCTGTTTCAGAGAGCGGCTCATGAACCAACAGTTATTACACACGATGCAGTCATGTCTGATTCCTGATTAAGTGAACATGCGTATTACTTGCCAGTCATGCATAGTATGCCTTATATCTACAAGCACAGTGTATAGCACTGGATTTTTTGGGTTATCCTAGGTAATTTACACTATATATGATAACTGTAATTATGTGTACCTGTGAGAGAGAGATACAGAGACAGACAGAGTCAGAGACAGAAACAGATGGAGAGAGAGCCAAAGTCAGTCAGCCTGATGAATACATATTACACATGTTCTAGATTCGTTTCTCTTTACTTGGGGCATAGGTTATAGGACATTCTGGCAGGATAACACTACCAGTGGTATAAAAAATGAAAGGATGTTGCACAAATGTTGCGCATGGGTTATCATCGAGATTTTTTATATTTCCGCGACCACATCCATCTCAAAGCCACTAAACTTTGGATCAACAGCACTTTCCTCTTAAAAGGGGGAGTGTTAATACGACATGACATCAGTGAATCCTTGGTGTTTGCCATGCTATTTGCTCTAGCTGGTGTTCAATTGAACTGGTGCTCCCACAAGGTACTAAGTTGTCCCAGATTTTTTTAATACTGCAGACACCGAGTGTTAAGACCCATTCTATACTAACCAGGCATCTCAGGCCAATCGTGCCAAATTTGGAGGCAGGAAAAATAAAACGTTGATCTATGTTTGGAGCACTAGCAGTACTAACGTAGATCTACGTTTGGACAGTTAAGGAGTTAAAGACAGCTTAAGAATTAGACAGACTATTAAGTAGGATTTTATTATTCAAACTTTATATGAAGTCTGCTTCTATTGTGTCATTCCTTAGCTTATTCCATGTCTTTATCAGGGTTTGCTCGAAATGCTTTGCATACTAAAAATTCAATTTTTTTATTTCTTTGGATAGTAGAGAGTGTGTAGTTTACATGTAATAAAATACAGTAGGGACCCACTTTACAGCTTTTTCAAATTATAACCAAAACTTGCTATATGGCGAGCGGTCTTTCTGATACAGTGTGTCCCACCCGGTTTGTTTACATTCTCCGTGAGCACATCTCTCTATTATGTCTGGAAATTTTCCAAATTTTCAAATGTTTTAAAGCTATTGCACATCTTATATGTACTCTGATAATTATAATTATGTCTACCTGTACCTAAATATACTTACACACTGTGGTGGCATGCAGGTACACATTAAGATCACTAAGAGTCTCTCTACTCTTGACGCCATATAATAATCTCTTGGGCGCATTAAATGTCGTATATTATGTTAATATAGACATTTCCATTAATCCATCTATGATATTTTTTTCAAAATTATATATTAAACACACTACGTAACATATACACATGATACATACACCCACAGTATAAAAATTGACATAAATATGAATTTGTAGGAGTGTCAGAAGAATTACGTTTTCTCTAGTCAAACACCAGTTACTTAACTGTGGAAAAATATTCCTTTCATATGCCTTCACTCTATATATAGCTATTCAAGACTCTTATGGGTTTAGCACTTCTTTTTAATTATGATTATAATAATAATAACTTGTCAGAGCATCATTCCTTCTTAAAATGATGTTACATGAGAATGGAAGTGTTGGTCTTTATTTATTCTACTGTACCACTGTGGAGACAACTTGTACACAATGTAAGGTGTTTGTATGAACGTATATTAACCATAACCAAATGCATTTGTTTACATAGTAGTGCGGCTCTGTCCTCTTACTAGTTCTCTCTCTCTCTCTCTCGTTTATTCATTTTTATCTAGCTTACTCACCTCTCACCCTACATTAAGACTACAAATATTTTAAGGCAAGTAATGAGTGTACTGTATATGCATTTTATCACTCTACGGCGCTTTAAGCGTCATAGTATATTATGTGTGGGTGGGGTGGCCAGGAGGGCTACCACACCTGACTTCTTACATTAAATATTACTCACCTTTTGCCCAACATTAAGATTACAAATATTTTGAGGTAAATAATGAGTGTACTGTGTGTGTATTTTATTTTTTATTGTTTTTAATGCCTAGTTCTATTGCTAACTTAATATATGTTAGTGTAAATTTGTTATCTGGCATTTATAAGTGGAAAAAAAGGGCGTTCTGCTTTCCGGCGGTAGCATGAACCTAACCTGCCATATAAGTGGGGCTCTACTGTGAGCACTTTAAGCACACTAAACCTAATGCTTACAGACTACTTAAAACTAGACATCTCTGTATAGACATTATACTATCATGTTGAAATAAATAATTTGAACCTTTTTTCAAATTCAAATATTTATTTCATTGCTAGTTTACATAGGTTTTGTTATTACAATCATAAACTGAAGTGTAAGGAGAGCCACTGACATGCCATGGCATTAAGGGCAGCTTAATCTAATGGCTTATAGACTATGAACATAATATTAGAGAAATTGATTGAGTTTGTTTTATTTAAATATTAGATCGTTCAAATTAACACTTCAGCCGTTTCCCACTCAGGCAGAGTGACCCAAAAAGAAAGAAAAAAACATTCATCATTCAACAATTTCACCATCATTCATACATAATCACTGTCTTTGCAGAGGCGCTCAGATATGAAAATTTAGATGTCCTTCCAAACTGCCAATATCCCAATCTCCTGCTAATTTAAAGAAGAAGAAAGATATTTTGCAGCAAAAGCACAAAGTCGTGGTGAGGAGAGAGTGGCAGAGATGATGGCGATGCTTTGTTAAATTCACTGGTGAAGTCAGCTACTCAGGGGCCATCCTCTCGTTCTACTCCCAGAGATAGAAAAAGATCACGGCATGCAGATCACATGTCTTGTATGTGCATTTGCATCTCATTGCTTATTTTTTAATTACTCACTTGAGTTTGGGGGAAGAGCAGCTCTTGGTCCTGTCTCTTCTGACAGACTGACGTAAGTGAGTCCTGTTATGTCTATTTGTGGATTTGTTTCTACTGTGTCATTGCTCAGCTCATTCCACTTTTTTACACTATTATGTTGAAGAAATGCTTCTTGATATAATGTAATTGGTGTATATTTAATGCATACAGTATGACTCACTTCACTACTGGGCCATAAGTTTCAATATTTTGATTTGATTCACTAGAAGAATTCTTACACTTTCGTATTGCAGCTGTATTTCCTTTTTCATAATATTTATTTATTTATTCCAAACAGCTGCATTAAAAGTTTCATCATTGACCCTTGGATGGCTTCAAGGTTACCTGTTATTGATTCTGAAAATTATCTTCCTCACAGCCTGGTCTCAGACTAAGCCTCCTAGGATTTAATGGAAATGTTTAGGCACATTATGTAGGTTTATTTTTTTTTTATTAACACATCGGCCGATTCCCACCAAGGCAGGGTGGCCCGAAAAAAAAAAAATTTCATCATCATTCACTCCATCACTGTCTTGCCAGAGGGGTGCTTTACACTACAGTTATATGTAGGTGTGATACAATATACAGGTTCTCCTTGACTTATGATATTTAAACTTTATGATGGTGCAAAAGTAATTACTTTAGAGATGAAGCTTGAGATAATTACCGAGCAGGAAAGTGGCAAGTCCGTACTTTGTATTCATTTATTTACTGGTACACTGGACCCTCGGTTTTCGTACAGTTTCCAACTCGAACAATTATATAAGTGTATTTTTGGGGGTCTGAAATGACTAATCTATTTACATTTGTCCTTATGGAAACAAATTCGTTCGGTAACGGCACTTGAACACCATTATCAACGAAAACCGAGGGTCAACTGTATTTAGTTAGTTACAGTAATAATTTTTTTTTTTTTTTCAACAAGTCGGCCGTCTCCCACCGAGGCAGGGTGACCCAAAAAGAATGAAAATCCCCAAAAAGAAAATACTTTCATCATCATTCAACACTTTCACCACACTCATACATAATCACTGTCTTTGCAGAGGAGCTCAGATACGACAGCTGAGAATTGTCCCTCCCAGCTGTCACTATCCCAGACCCCTCCTTTAAAGTGCAGGCATTGTACTTCCCATTTCCAGGACTCAAGTCCAACTAAATCAATTAACTGGTTTCCCTGAATCCCTTCACAAAATATTACCCTGCTCACACTCCAACAGATCGTCATGTCCCAAAAACCATTCGTCTCCATTCACTCCTATCTAACACACTCACACATGCTTGCTGGAAGTCCAAGCCCATCCCCCACAATACCTCCTTTACCCCTTCCCTCCAACCTTTTCTAGGACGACCCCTACCCCGCCTTCCTTCCCCAACAGATTTATACGCTCTCCAAGTCATTCTACTTTGATCCATTCTCTCTAAATGACCAAACCACCTCAACAACCCCTCTTCAGCCCTCTGACAAATACTTTTAGTAACTCCACACCTTCTCCTAATTTCCACATTCCGAATTTTCTGCATAATATTTACACCACACATTGCCCTTAGACAGGACATCTCCACTGCCTCCAGCCTCCTCAGCATTTGCAACCCATGTTTCACACCCATATAAGAGTGTTGGTACCACTATACTTTCGTACATTCCCTTTTTTGCCTCCATGGATAACGTTTTTTGTCTCCACAGATACCTCAACGCACCACTCACCTTTTTTCCTTCATCAATTCTATGGTTAACCTCATCCTTCATAAACCCATCCGCTGACACGTCAACTTCCAAATATCTGAAAACATTTACTTCTTCCACAATCCCTCTCTCCAATGTGATATCCTATTTTTCTTTATTTAAATCGTTTGATACCCTCATCACCTTACTCTTATCTATGTTCACTTTTAACTTTCTACCTTTACACACTCTCCCAAACTCGTCCACTAACCTTTGCAACTTTTCTTTAGAATCTCCCATAAGCACAGTATCATCAGCAAAAAGTAACTGTGTCAACTCCCATTTTGCATTTAATTCTCCATAATTTAATCCCACCTCTCTCCCAACACCCTAGCATTTACTTCTTTACAACCCCATCTATAAATATATTAAACAACCATAGTGACATTACACATCCCTGTCTAAGACCTACTTTTACAGGGAAGTAATCTCCCTCTCTCCTACACACCCTAACCTGAGCCTCACTATCCTCATAAAAACTCTTTACAGCCTTCAGTAACTTACTACCTATTCCATACACTTGCAACATTTGCCACATTGCTCCCCTATCCACTCTATCATATGCCTTTTCTAAATCCATAAATGCAATAAAAACTTCTCTACCTTTATCTAAATACTGTTCACATATATGCTTCACTGTAAACACTTGATCTACACATCCCTACCCACTCTAAAGCCTCCTTGCTCATCTGCAATCCTACTCTCTGTCTTACCTCTAATTCTTTCAATAATAACCCTGCCATACACTTTACCTGGTATACTCAGTAAACTTATTCCCCTATAATTTTTACACTCTCTTTATCCCCCTTCCTTTATATAAAGGAACTATACATGCTCTCTGCCAATCCCTAGGTACCTTCCCTCTTTCATACATTTATTAAACAAAAATACCAACAACTCCAGCACTATATCTCCCCTGCTTTTAACATTTCTGTCATGATTCCGTCAATTCCAGCTGCTTTACCCCCTTTCATTCTACGTAATGCCTCACGCACCTCCCCCACACTCACATCCTGCTCTTCTTCACTCCTAAACGATGTTGTACCTCCCTGACCAGTACATGAAATTACCGCCTCCCTTTTTTCATAGACATTTAAAAGTTCCTCAAAATATTCCAGCCATCTACCTGATACCTCCATCTCCCCATCTACTAACTCCCCTACTCTGTTTTTAACTGACAAATCCATTCGTTCCCTAGGCTTTCTTACCTTTTTTATCTCACTCCAAAATTTTTTCTTGTTTTCAGCAAAATTTCTTGACAGAGCCTCTCCCATTCTTTCATCCGCTCTTCTTTTGCACTCTCTCAACACTCTCTTCACCTTTCTTTTACTCTCCATATACTCTGTTCTTCTATTAACACTTCTGTTTTATAACAACCTCTCATAAGCTACCTTTTTCTCTTTTATCACACCCTTTACTTCTTCATTCCACCACTCACTCCTCTTTCCTCCTGCACCCACCCTCCTATAGCCACAAACTTCTGCCCCACATTCTAATACTGCATTTTTAAAACTATCCCAACTCTCTTCAACCCCCCCACTACTCATACTTGTACTAGCCCACATTCCTGCCAATAGTTGCTTATATCTCACCCTAACTTCCTCCTCCCTTAGTTTATACACTTTTACCTCTCTCTTACTTACTGTTGCCATTTTCTTTTTGTCCCATCTACCTTTTACTCTAACTGTAGCTACAACCAAATAATGATCTGATATATCCGTTGCCCCTCTATAAACATGTACATCCTGAAGCCTACCCATCAACCTTTTATCCACCAATACATAATCCAACAAACTACTTTCCTTACGTGCTATATCATACCTTGTATATTTATTTATCCTCTTTTCATAAAATATGTATTACTTATTACCAAACCTCTTTCTACACATAGCTCAATTAATGGTTCCCCATTTACATTTACCCCTGGCACCCCAAATTTACCTACTACTCCCTCCACAACATTTTTACCCACTTTAGCATTAAGATCCCCAACCACAATTACTCTCTCACTTGGTTCAAAACTCCCCACACACTCACTCAACATTTCCCAAAATCTCTCTCTCTCCTCTACACTTCTCTCTTCTCCAGGTGCATAAACACTTACTATAACCCACTTTTCACATCCAACCTTTATTTTACTCCACATAATCCTTGAATTTACACATTTATATTCCTTCTTTACCTGCCATAACTGATTATTCAACATTATTGCCACTCCTTCTTTAGCTCTAACTCTATTTGAAACCCCTGACCTAATCACATTTATTTCTCCCCACTGAAACTCTCCTTCCCCCTTCAGCTTTGTCTCACTTAAAGCCAGGACATCCAGCTTCTTTTCATTCATAACATCTACAATCATCTCTTTCTTATCATTCGCACAACATCCACGCACATTCAAACATCCGACTTTGACGGTTTTCTTCTTTTTCTTTTTCTTTTTTTTATATTTACTTATTCAGTGACTAGTTATTTATTTAGCATACTATATTTTAGACTTACGATGGGTTCGTCAAAATGGTCATGTGTTTATAAGGAAATATGGTATCATTGAAAAATAAAGAGTACATGATCATAGATTACACTTGAATGTATCATATAAGAGTGAGAAAGCATTCCTGGTCAAGTTATGTATTGAACAGGGCACTTGGTGGAAAAACACATTAATTTAGAGTCCCTATATGTAAGACAGAGTAGTATTTATCTCTAATTTGGTGAACTGAGAAAAGGTGGGATTGAAATGTACATGTAAGTGTCCCATTGTTTACATAAGTAGCAGTAAAAGTTTGTTAGTGCCTAATTGTAGCCAGCCGCTTATTAGTCTTGGACTGTTTTTTTACCAGTATAGCTTACACAAAAATTCAAATTATTGTATAGAGAAATATCATAGTCATTGATTATTAGAATTTGGTTAATAAATGTATATGTTTATTGCAGGACTGGAGTGATATGTAGCGAGGTGATAACTGCATAAAGAAAAAGGTGGTGTGTGGTCAAGAACAAAACATCAAGGAGGTTGCTTGATGTAAGGTATAGCTCCTGTCCTCCACAAGCTGTATCACCTCCAGTCCTTGGTTTCTTTAGTAAAGTGAAATGTTTAACTTCCATTATATTCTTTGTGGCTGCTATAATTTTTATATCATAGTCTTTTGTCTGCCTAATTACCGTAGCATATTTTGCTTTCCAGGAGCCTATGGAGGTCACGAGGGCCTCTTGATCTAAGGAATTTGTCCTATCCTCCCTTTCTTTGAAGTGAATTTCATTCCCCCAAATGAAATGTAATTCAGTAAATAACAGAAAGGCACAATACTGTGACCTCTGGCTCTATTATGTAGATGACATCTTTGCTCTCATGATTCTAGTAGTCTCTTCCACCATGTCCTTAATAATCTTGCCACTTACATTAAGTTTAAAGCTGAATGGGAATCTAATTCTTTGCTTCATGTCCACCGCTCAGATACATACAGGTTTTGCTCTTTCCGTGTACTGCAAGCTTATGCACAGTGGCATGTACATTTACTACTTTTCTTATCATTCTTCCTCTGTCAAGAAAAGTGTTCTTATTTCTCTCTTTCCATGCTCTCCACATTTGTGACCCTCAGTTCCTTGAATCAGAAGTTTCCACTTTGTAATTAATTTTCTCATCTTGGCTAAACTTCCCATTTCATAAACTCTGCCTTCTCACAAGCTAAATGTACTTTCCTCTCCCTTCCCAATATATTTCCAGACTCAGTAATTCTATCCGTTCCTTAGACATCAAACTTAATTTTCACACCACTCCTCCTGGTGTCTACTCTATTTCCTGTTCAGTACCTTGGAGAAACTGGCCATTCTCTTTTTTGACAAACTAGGTAGGAGCACAAATGTAGTGTTAGGCTTGACAACACCAACAATGCTCTTTCCTGTCATCCTACCTGGAGTCTACCTGGAGAGTATTCCAGGGGTCAACGCCCCCGCGGCCCGGTCCGTGATCAGGCCTCCTGTTGGACCAGAGCCTGATCAACCAGGCTGTTACTGCTGGCCGCACGCAGTCCAACGTACGAACCACAGCCCGGCTGATCAGGTACCGACTTGAGGTGCCTGTCCAGTGCCTGCTTGAAGACAGCCAGGGGCTTGTTGGTAATCCCCCTGATGTATGCTGGGAGGCAGTTGAACAATCTTGGGCCCCTGACACTTATTGTGTTGTCCCTCAACGTGCTAGTGGCACCCCTGCTCTTCATTAGGGGGATGTTACATCGCCTGCCGAGTCTTTTGCTTTCGTAGGGAGTGATTTGTGTGTGCAAGTTTGGTACTAAGCCCTCAAGAATTTTCCATGTGTTTATAATAATGTATCTCTCCCGCCTGCGTTCTAGAGAGTACAGGTTTAGGAACTTCAAGCGTTCCCAGTAGTTGAGGTGGTTTATTGCACTTATGCGTGCGGTGAAGGTTCTCTGCACATTTTCAAGGTCAGCAATTTCACCCGCCTTGAAAGGTGCAGTTAGTGTGCAGCAGTATTCCAGCCTAGATAGAACAAGCGATCTGTAAAGTGTCAACATGGGCTTGGCATCCCTGGTTTTGAAGGTTCTCATTATCCATCCTGTCATTTTTCGAGCAGAATGCAATTGCTACATTGTTATGGTCCTCGAAGGTGAGATCCTCTGACATGATCACTCCCAGGTCTTTGACATTAGTTTTTCGCTCTATTGTGTGGTTGGAATTAGTTTTGTACTCCGATGAGATTTTAATTTCTTCACGTTTTCCGTATCTGAGTAATTGAAATTTCTCATCATTGAACTTCATATTGTTTTCTGCAGCCCATTTAAAGATTTGGTTTATGTCTGCTTGGAGTCTTGCAATGTCTTCAATGGTGGACACTGTCATACAGATTCGGGTGTCATCTGCAAAGGAAGACACAGCACTGTGACTTATATCCCTGTCAATGTCTGATATGAGGATGAGGAATAGGATGGGAGCAAGTACTGTGCCTTGTGGAACAGAGCTTTTCACAGTAGCTGCCTCAGACTTTACTCTGTTGACTACTATTCTTTGTGTTCTACGTGTTAGGAAATTATAGATCCATCTACCAACTTTTCCTGTTATTCCTTTATCACGCATTTTGTGTGCTATTACACCATGGTCACACTTGTCAAAGGCTTTTGCAAAATCTGTGTATATAACATCTGCATTCTGTTTATCTTCTAGAGCATCCAGGACCCTGTCGTAGTGGTCCAGTAGTTGGGACAGACAGGAGCGGCCTGCTCTAAACCCATGCTGTCCTGGGTTGTGCAATTGATGGGTATCAAGATGGGTGGCGATCTTGCTTCTTAGAACCCTTTCAAAGATTTTTATGATATGGGACGTTAGCGCAATTGGTCTGTAGTTCTTTGCTATTGCTTTCCTGCCCCCTTTGTGGAGCGGGACTATGTCTGTTGTTTTTAGTAGCTGCGGGACGATCCCAGTGTCCATGCTCCCTCTCCATAGGATGTTAAAAGCATGTGATAGGGGCTTCTTGCAGTTCTTGATGAACACGGAGTTCCATGAGTCTGGGCCTGGAGCGGAGTGCATGGGCATGTCATTTATTGCCTTTTCGAAGTCATTTGGCATCGTGATGATGTCAGAAAGGCATGCATCTGTCAAGTTCTGTGGCACTCTCATGAAAAAATCATTTAGGTTTTCGATTTTCAGTCTGGTTAGTGGCTCGCTAAAGACTGAGTCATACTGGGATTTAAGTAACTCACTCATTTCCTTGCTGTCATCTGTGTAGGACCCATCCGGTTTAAGTAGGGGCCCAATACTGGTTGTTGTTCTCGACTTTGATTTTGCATAGGAAAAGAAATACTTAGGGTTTCTTTCAATTTCATTTATGGCTCTTAGTTCTTCCCGTGTCTCTTGATTCCTATAAGATTCCTTTAGTTTTAATTCGATGTTTGCTATTTCTCTGACTAGTGTCTCCCTACGTATTTCAGAGATATTGGCCTCCTGTAGCCGCTCCGTTATTCTGTGCCTTCGCCTGTATAGGGAGCGCCTCTCTCTTTCTAGTTTGCATCTTCTCCTCCTTTTCCTTAAGGGAATTTGCCTTGAGCAAACCTCAAGTACCACAGAGTTAATTTGTTCTAGACATAGGTTGGGATCCGTGATGCTTAGGCAATCTTCCCAGTTTATATCATTTAGGACTTGGTCCCACCTTATGTTTTTGTTATTGAAGTTGAATTTGGAGAAAGCTCCCTCACGGCTGATCACATTTTGTTGATCTGGGGCTCCCCGCATGCATGTCTGGACCTCTATTATGTTGTGATCTGAGTATATTGTTTTTGATATGATGACATTTCGTATCAGATCATCATTGTTGGTGAAGATGAGGTCCAGCGTATTCTCTAATCTTGTGGGCTCTACTATTTGCTGGTTTAAGGTGAACTTGGTGCAGAGATTTAAAAGTTCATGCATGTGTGAATTTTCATCTGAGCTGCCTCTTGGTGTTATCTCTGCTACCACATTGTTTGCAATGTTCCTCCATTTAGGTGCCTGAGGTTGAAATCCCCAGTAGCAAGATGTTGGGGGCAGGAGCTGGAAGATTTTCCAGACAGTGGTCAATTTTCAGAAGCTGTTCCTGGAATTGTTGGGACGTTGCATCCGGAGGCTTGTAGACAACCACGATGACCAGGTTTTGATTCTCGACCTTTATTGCTAATACTTCAACTACATCATTTGAGGCATTTAGTAGTTCTGAACATATAAGTGACTCTGTGATATACAGGCCAACCCCCCCTTTTTGCCTGTTCACTCTGTCACACCTGTATAGGTTGTAGCCCGGGATCCATATTTCATTGTCCAAGTGATCTCTTATGTGGGTCTCTGTGAAAGCCGCAAACATAGCATTTGACTCTGTAAGCAGTCCACGAATGTAAGGTACCTTGTTGTTTGTTGCTGGCTTTAGACCCTGTATATTAGCAAAGATGAATGTAGTTGGATTGGTGGTATGGGGAGGGTCTTTTTTTCCTGGCTCTAATATCTGTTGTAATGGAGTGGAGGCCACTGACTGTGATTCAACTCCAGAAATGATTGCAGTTGGTGTACAATTTGGCTGGTCTACTGTGTACCCTACTTGTAACTTTCATAGTCTGGTTGAATCCTCCCTTATACTACACAACTTTCCTAGTATGAATCTTAGTCATGGCTTTGTCTCTGTAGATGCCGTCCTTTCCCATTACATTGTTAAATACTCCAAATCACCCGTGACTTAACCTGATTCTTTTTTCTCTTCTGCCTTGGGTGTTTGGTCCTTTACTCCCCCCCCCCCAATCCTTCCCTGTGTTTTTGTTCCTACTCTTAGCTTCCCTCTTTCTTGGGTTTTTGACTGAATACCACCTCTCTTGTCCCGTGCCTGTCTGCTGGCCTATATATACTGCCCTCTTCCCATTAATGTGACTTTGTAAATGGTCCAAAATATCTTCGTATGCTCCTGTTTCTGTGTGGGTAATTCAACATTGTAGAAAGTATGTGTGTTTAGTAATAAACTCATAGAGCAATTAGGTTGGCCCTAAGTAGAGAGAAAAATATTTTGTTCATGATAATACTATTTTAGTACAGGTTATTGCAAAGCACTGTGTCCCTACAGGGACATTATGAAGCAGTCTCCTTCCCTAATGGTGGGATATCAAACCTATAGGGTCCATACAGTTTCTATGGTGATATGTGAGGCAATAAATATTTGATCCAACAAAAAAGATGGGTGTTCTAATCATTTGTATCAAGGTACCTCTCTTGAAATGCACAAATAAATATAACTTATGGAACTTGGGTTTGATCCAACATCCCCTCACCTACATAGAGAAAAAACTGTAGGTGTCTTATTGTTATAATCAAAAAGTACTAAACCTCAAATCTACTAAGGGCAGTAAACCCAGAGAGGTTATGTAGGGATGGTGGTTTAGCACTTCTTTTGATCATAATAATATGTAGGGATGGAAGGCAACACTCACATAGAACCCAAAGAAAATGAGAAGATCTAAATTATTTTAAAGTCATTAAGACACTTCTCTTCAAGGGCACACATTAAATTTCCTAATTTCGTATTAAACCCATAGGTAAGGAATTGATTCGCTGTATAACCCTTGTGGTTTAGCACTTCTTTTGATTATAATAATGAATTGATTCATTATCTATGGTGTGGATTATTATTATAATCAAAAGAAGCACTAAACCACAAGGGTTATATATGGTGTGGAATATAATCTATTAAGGCTATACAATTCTATGGGAATAATATTCAATTAGACACAATCTAAGGAATGGGAAGATAATTCCAATGCCTTGGATCTAGGAACAAAATTTTACTAGTAAAAATGACCTATAAATTTTCATACTAAAGTATCGAGTCATAAAGGAACTCATTTTTCTCAATAGAACTGTGATCTGAACTCACTTTGTCCACATCCAAATTATTTTCATCATCATGTTAATTAACATTTATTGCTTTTATATTAATGAGTAAAATAAATTTATAGGAAAAAAAAATAGACATAACAGACAATATACTATTTATTTTTCATAAGGAAAACAAAAATTGTAGCAACAATAGACTGGCCTTCCAGGTATCTTGGAAATACTGTCGCTGTCAACTTCAAGTTTAATTAATGTCATTATGAGGAATAATTTTGTCCAAAAAATTACAAACTTCTTTAGAAATAAAAATAATTGAACCAACCAACAGAATTTCTAATCTGGTGAACACCCTTGCACAATACATCAGGAGCTGCCACCATTAGGGACTACATTACCAAGCCTAACCTAATTTGTATACAATAACTAGCAATCTCTTTCCCTACTAATTCTTTGTACAATCACAACTAAGCACTAAACCCACAAGTCATACACCTCTTAGTAAAACACTAACTATGCCATACAATATAAATATACAAATCTGGTCATGGAAAGACAAGTGTATTTCTAATCAGAACAATGTGCTAAACCCACCAGGGTCATACAGCTATTATTACCAGCATGACACACTCATTTAGAAAACATCTGCCTATTATAGCTATTCCTTAAATATATGGAAATTTCTTATTTTTATATATATATATTTCAGTAATCCAGCTTTCAGTAATTATATCAAGTACATGTAACATGCTTATATTCTA
The DNA here is from genome assembly GCA_009830355.1 of Cherax destructor. NCBI lineage: Eukaryota > Metazoa > Arthropoda > Malacostraca > Decapoda > Parastacidae > Cherax > Cherax destructor. The sequence continues at coordinate 15,757 of WNWK01033004.1, forward strand.
AAACCATCTCTTTCCCTACTTATTCTTCCTCGACAAATATTATTACAATCAGAAGTAAGCGCTAAACCCATGTGGCCTGTTCAGCTCCTCATAAAATATGTACATCTTTTATCCAAACCAATATAGATATAGATCTAGTTTATTTATTTAAACTACTGCTATATATAACACACTTAAGTTACTAGCATGGGCTAACATGTTAATACAAAGTGGCATTCCATTAAATCATTTAAGTGTTCCTGAGGGTAGATTTACCAAGTAATCAATATATTTAATCATTTCCGAGGACAGGATTACCAAGTGTCAAAGTGAATATTTACCAATGATACCATTAGTGTGTGTGTCTATGATCAAGTAAACATTTACCACTATCCACCAATTTCTGTACAATCTTTAGTGCTACCATGATACCTTCAATAGTATGCCATAAAAATATATATATTTCTCTTGCCTTACAAACAAAATACAGTGGACCCCGAGTAACGAGCACCCCGGAAATCGTACAATTATGTAAGTATAATATTTTTTTTTTTTTTTTTTTTAACACATCGGCCGATTCCCACCAAGGCAGGGTGGCCCGAAAAAGAAAAACTTTCATCATCATTCACTCCATCACTGTCTTGCCAGAAGGGTGCTTTACACTACAGTTATAAAACTGCAACATTTACACCCCTCCTTCAGAGTGCCGGCACTGTACTTCCCATCTCCAGAACTCAAGTCCGGCCTGCCGGTTTCCCTGAATCCCTTCATAAATGTTACTTTGCTCACACTCCAACAGCACGTCAAGTATTAAAAACCATATGCCTCCATTCACTCCTATCAAATACGCTCACACATGCTTGCTGGAAATCCAAGCCCCTCGCACACAAAACTTCCTTTACCCCCTCCCTCCAACCTTTCCTAGGCCGACCCCTACCCCGCCTTCCCTCCACTACAGATTTATACACTCTCGAAGTCACTCTGTCTCGTTCCATTCTCTCTACATGTCCAAACCACCTCAACAACCCCTCCTCAGCTCTCTGGACAATCGTTTTGGTAATCCCGCACCTCCTCCTAATTTCCAAACTCCGAATTCTCTGCAGTATAATATTGTAAGTGTATTTTTGGGGTCTGAAATGGACTAACCTACTTGACATTATTTCTTAAGGGAGTAAATTCGTTCGGTAATGGCACTTGAGCAGGCTTCTGGAATGAATTTTGCTCGTTAATCGGGGGTCCACTGTACTATATTACCTTCCACTTCTTACTGTGTTAATAGTTTTTGTCACTCTGGACGACCAAAGGACATTCCATCAGTTGTGAGATCTAACAATTTAATATATCTCTGCTACACAAGACAACCTTTCAACGAGATGTATATATTGACTAAAACCTTTCTATAATATGTTCTTTAAGGATTCAAATGGGAATGAACAGGTGATGTGTAAGCTTTACCACTGAGTGATACAAATAACTTGCACTTGGAAACTTATGACACTATTTACATCAAACTGGGTCAGTCAGTTTAGTTAATAGTTAAAGTCTGACCAAAACATTGGCTTAAGTTTCATCATTCTCTGTGCAGATTATTTCATGTACATATCATTGTTACAAGACTAAATTTCAAATGCTATCACTCTCCATATACATACAATGAGTATATGTATATTAAGGTGATATGAGCAGTGGACATCTTGTGTTACACGTTATAATGTACTGTATAGGATTAATAGCATATGCATTAAAGCTATGGCAGGAAAAGAAATACAGCTGGGTCTCTTAGTAAGCAATCATGATTCCTGTCAATTGGTCACATTATTCAAATTAGTATTATGTAAATTGTGTGCACAATTTGTACAGTTTGCAGCGGGGAAACAAACAGCATTTACTTTTGCACTTTCACAATAATCTAGGCCTGGCTTATAAGTATGCAAATAAGGGTGGAAAGTGGGTTATACTAAGTGTTTATGCACCTGGAGAAGAGAAGTGTACAGGAGAGAGATTTTGGGAGGTGTTTAGTGAGAAACTAATTGTGGTGGGAACTTTTGTAGAGGGAGTAGTATGCAAGTTTGTCCTCCAAAAGGTAAATGATAATGAAAGACCTTTAATGGAACTTTAGAAAAAGGTTTGATATTATCTAATACATGTTTTAAAAAACAAATGCCTACGAGATATTATATATGGCATAATGACAATAGTTGGGTGAAGCAAGTTTTATCAGTTCACTTCTGTATGTGTATGCTTATATAGGGAAGATATATATCACATTATTCTTTACTTTTAGCTACAAAGACAGTAAAATATACATGAGGTACAAGTCACAGAGACAGGTGGGCCCCACTTCACTAATGCAGCAGTTTTCAGTTATATCCATTCTTCATTCATTTAAGACTTCCTACAATAAATATATTCATCACTCACTATAAGCTAAGGATGAAAACATTTTAAGGTAAGTAGTGTGTGTACTGTATATGTATTTTCAAGGCCTAGCTCTTACAAAGAGAATGGCATCAGCGACTGACAGCTTCAAGCTTATAAGTTAGAGGAGAAGGCACTTAGGCTAAGATATAAGCAACTACTGAGAGGATGGCCTAGTGAAAGTAAGTAATGAGGAGGTTAAAGTAGTATTGGCTTCATAACTCTGTACATATATGAGGCTTGAATGCTCACATACAGCTTTTAACAGACAAAAAATTACCATAGAGGTTTTTATGAAGCACAAGTGATAGTATGTCAGTGGCAAGTGACATACTATCAACAAATTTGGTTGAGATTCAACTAGGTATGCTCTTTTTAGTTATATTAATGTCTTGAGAAAGCCTACAGCACCAATGAATTTGACAAACACAAAATGGCTGCCATATTTTCAACAACTGTTAAAGGTTGATGAACAAAGGAAAGTAAAGCATCTTTTTATGTGATCAAATACAAGATGCATGTGGCAGTGCAAACCAGCTGCGACCATGACAGATGTTTAAAGCAGTTTGGAATATACTTTCAAAGTCAATGGTACTTTCCTTCAATACATCTATCAAAGAAGGACAGGTACCTAGGGATTGGCACAAAGCATGTCTTAGTTCCTTTGTATAAACAAAAGTGTGTGGAAATTATCCTGTTGAGTATACTAAGAGAATGATCACAGATGAAAAAGGAGGCTTAGGCACATGTAGACCAACTGTTTACATTTAAGCTACATGTGAAAAAAAAATTGATAAAGGCAAGCAAAGTTGTGTTGCATTCATGGAATTGGAAAATGAATATGACAGGGTGGATAGGGAAGTAATCTGAGGGTGTTGCAAGTGTATGGAAGAGGTCATAGATTACTGAAAGCAGATGAATATTTCTCAAATTATTATTATAATCAAATAGAAGCGCTAAACCACAGGGGTTAATATTTTTAAAAATAATAAGCAATTTGCTGTGTCAATAAATTTGGAATTATCGAGGAAGCTCTATTGCTTGCTTAATATATAATACTGTAAACATGTTATCAGGCTTTTATATCAATTTGAAAGTGAAAAAAGGCTATGTTTCATTACAGCAGTAGCCTGGAACCTAACCTGTTGTATAAGTGGAGCCCTACAGTAGCCCAGAACCTAACCTGCTGTATAAGTGGGGCCTTCCTGTAGTTACCACTTACTTTTTGCAACTACAGTGGTATCTCTACTTATGAGTAGCTCAAAACTCGAACAATTATGTAAGTGTATTTTTGGGGTTCTGAAATGGATTAACCTAATTATCATTATTTCTTACGGGAAAAAATTCCTTCGGTATCGGCACTTGAATAGCCGACTTTGAACGAATTTTGCTCTTAAGTAGAGGTACCACTGTATAACAAAATCTCTATTCTTGGTACACCATAATTGTCATTACTGCCTACCCCTAATTATTGCACTTCATAAATGCTTTACACTGGTCTAAATGTTATGCATCATAAGTGCCTTACATCACTGTTTTGTGTATGTGGCATTTTTCACACAATAATTTGTATTTGTACCTCCACAGTAAAGTGTATAGCTTCAAAGTGATATTTTCTACATACAACAATCTCATATCAACTCTCTTCAAACAAGCTTTCGATGATATTGTTTGTGCCTCTCGTAAAGTGCTCTTCATCCAGGGAACTCGAACTGTTCCTCTCCTTTGTATTAACCATGATTTCTTCCCACTTCTTGGCCCTAGGAATTAATCCTCCACTTGTAGGAATTTTCTCAACTCAATTGTCTGAAGAATTAATATCTTGCTTATAATGTGACCCTGCAAAACAGTTCACATTTTAAAATAGGCTAATACATGAAATACTTTATTATAAATTAGAATATCTGGTTAAACTTTTTATTTTTAAACATTTGAAAAACTAAATTATCAATACAATGAAAAAACCAAGTCTGAAGAAATGCTTCAGGTTTCATACATACTCTTCATAACAAAAGAGCCCATAAAGTTACAAGTGAATCTGCCATGTGGCAATTTCAAAGGCACAGCAAAAGGCCTGAGAATCCATCCCAGCAGCCACACAGGCACGAACAGGAAATATTTTTACTTTTACCAGGAGGAAAGTGGAAAACCCATACATGTCATGCAAAACTTGGGCAATAGGAAAAATTCTTGGTAAATCAAATCAAAAGAGCAATTTATCAAAGAATACTTATATGCATTAATGCATTTGCCTTGAAGAGTAAACAGAACATTTCAAACAAGTGTATACAAAATGGAACTCGTGATTTGTATAATTTACCTCCTGCATGTGCGACTTTTTATTGTTGCAATATTTCACTCTCCCCAGGAACTTTGTCAAGCTGCAATGTTACTGCTTAACAAAGCTCCCAGATTATTATTATTATTATAATCAAATAGAAGCGTTAAACCACAGGGGTTATACAGCGCTGCAGGTTATTGTAGGATGCAGGGAGAGTGGGTTGTAAGAGGGAGATGGACGATTAGTAGGGTATGGAGTGCAAGATGACAGTGGATAGTGCAGGGGTGGAGGGTAGCAAGAGATCGAGGTAGAAGGGACTGAGGGAGGTGCTAGAGGTATAATCTTCAGAGTTTGTGTAGTAAGTCAGTTTCTGTCAAAAAGTCAATGAGAGAGTCAGGATTAAAGGAGGGTCCATATGCAAGAAGGGAAGGTAAAGAAAGGGCCGCAGAGCGAAGACGTCGTTGGAGGTAAATTCTGCGTGCTCGTTGATAGAGTGGGCAGTCCAACAGGATATGTCGAACAGACACTGGAACCTGACAATGCTCACAGAGAGGGCAGGAGCCTCTCCATGAGATACCCGTGAGTAAGAAGAGTGGCCGATGCAAAGACGGGAGAGTGTAGTCTCCCAACCTCGACATTGGTGACAAGAAGAAGGCCAGAAACCTATAACCGGTTTAATAGAATGAAGTTTGTTATTCAGCAGGTCAGACCAGCGTTGTTGCCAACGGGTGCGAAGGTGGGTAGCAATGACCGCAAAATAGTCCGTGAAAGGAACACCTCTATATGAAACTGGAAGGTCATGTACTGCTGACCGCGCAGCAGTGTCTGCCTGTTCATTGCCCTGTACGTCAACATGACCAGGGACCCAACAAAAGACAATATCTTTATGCTTGCTAAAGATACGGCGTAACCAAAGGTGGATACGAAGAACTAGGGGGTGAGGTGTATCAATTTTACGGATAGCCTGTAAAGCACTAAGGAGTCTGAAACGACCACAAATGGTGATACAGGCATAGATGCAATACGGATAAGTGCCACAAGAATGGCATACA
>WNWK01033005.1:0-21484 GCA_009830355.1 Cherax destructor
CGAGCAGCAAACTAGCGAGCAACAAACTAGCGAGCAGCAAACTACGAGCACAAACTAGCGAGCAACAAACTAGCGAACAAACTGCGAGCGGCAAACTACGGCAACAAACTGCGGGGCACAAACTAGCGAGCAGCAAACTAGCGAGCAGCAAACTGGCGGCAGCAAACTGCGAGCAACAAACTAGCGGGCAACAAACTAGCGAGCAGCAAACTAGGAGCAACAAACTAGAGCAAACTAGCGAGCAAAAACTAGGAGCAGAAAACTAGCGGGCAACAAACTAGCGAGCAACAATCATTAGAAACACCGCTACTCACCGTTACATAAATATAGCGGAACCGTAACACTTTTTCCCGTCATCACGAAGATAACGTGAGCACCTCCGCCTACACCGCCACCAACCTTATTATCTGTATCTCTTTGTGTGTGTACACTCCCTAATTGTGGTTGCAGGGGTCGAATCATGACTCCTGGTCCCGCCTCTTCACTGGTCGCTACTAGGTCCACTCCTGCTCCATGAGCTTTATTATACTTCTTGTTAAAACTATGTATGGCTCCTGCCTCCACTACATCACTCTCCAGACTATTCCACTTCCTGACAACTTTATGACTGAATGAATACTTCCTGTATGTGTGTGTGTGTGTGTAAATGAACTACAGGGAAGCTTAGGTGACTTCCTAGAGGCACCTTTCACGCTACAACCAATACGATAAATAATCAGAAATAGAGGTCAGTCTAGGCAGGTGCGCCCATGGACACATCCTACAAAGTTATATATGAGAGATGGCAATTCCCAGGTGATAGGAACTCCAGCTCTGCTGGAACGAAGGCTTTTATGTAGATAAATGTTTCAGAGAACCGACAAGTTAATAAAGTAGACACATGTGCAACACTTGGGTATCTTTATTGAGAAACGTTTCGCCACACAGGGCTTCATCAGTCCTGTCAGAGAAGAATGGTGAAGATAAGGAGTCAGAGATAATCAGTACCCCAACGGGGAGTCAATGTAATCGTTGTCCATCAATCTTGCAAAGAATACAGCATATGCGCGAAGGGGCTTATATTCTTCAGAGAGGTGAATGTAGATACATTCCTGTCAGACACAGCAACATCTTGGGATCGTGATACAAGGAATTCTACTCTTGCCTAACCTATAGGCATGACCTACTTCCACCTGTGGATTTGTCCAAGGTGACACCGCCTACAACTGCTTCACCTCACCTCTCTGCAGAATATAAGCCCCTTCGCGCATATGCTGTATTCTTTGCAAGATTGATGAACAGCGAACAAAATGACTGATTATAAGACTGACTAGGTACTAGATCTGCCGGATGGAAAGTTTTCTAAATTACCGCAACCCTACTGAAGGCTCTCAGCTCAGGCTGACAGATTTTAACACAATGTATGAGACTCATCCTGTGTGAACCCCTTACACTTCCATAGTCTCCTTCTCTACACCTACATCTCCATAACCTTCCTTCCTATCACCGCAGCACGCCATACTAATAATCAACACCACACCACTAAACCACCACTACTACCAATAACATCACCAGTACCCTCACCAGGTGAGGGTACAAGCAAGTGACTTTTCCGCACCATTTCACCTAGGTAAACCTTTGATGATACTTGTTACACCAGCGCGGCCGTGCCTCAGCTCCACATATGTGTTGATACAATCATCTGAGGCACCATCATGTGGTTTACCCAGGTCCCTCTAACCAATGCGGCTTCCACGTTTTCGCTCACCCAGTTACTGGCCACATTCAGTGCAGCTTAACCTCACTGCCCGAGGACAGTGTGCTTCTTCCATAGCTTCTCCAAGAGCATCAAGCGTGTATCTAGCCTGTCTGTCAAGCAGGTATCCGGTTGCGGTAATTTAGAAAACTTTCCATCCGGCAGATCTAGTACCTAGTCAGTCTTATAATCAGTCATTTTGTAATCGCTGTTCATAACCAGTCAAATATGCAGCAACTTTAAAAGAGTGTTAAATCATATTAGTGTACTTTAGACCTTCATAACCAGGAAACACGAAAAAAATAGTAACTAATGAAAATTTTGGTGAAAAAAATAAGATAATAAGAGAATTAATAATCATGTAAAATTTCAACAAAATATGCTGACAGAGCTATATTTGACACACTATCTTCAGGGATTATATCCCTGAAGATTATATCCCTGAAGATAGTGAGAACTATCTTCAGGGATTATATCCCTGAAGATAGTTCTCACTCACTGCAAAGCTGAATCTATGGCTTTTTTCTGAGATGAAGGAAATAATAAAATTTGATGTAGAAAAAACTTCTTGGATGATACTAATAGAAGTGTAGTAGTAATAATAATAATAATGGTAGTAGTAATAGTAGCAGTAGTAGTAGTAATAGTAGCAGTAGTAGTAGTAATAGTAGCAGTACTAATAGTAGCAGTGGTAGTAGTGATAAAAATCATTTCCTTGGTAGGTATATGTGTAGTTACCATTTGTCCAAGGCACATGTCGATTAGACACTAGGCCTGTTGTATGTGTGTGTACTCACCTCTTTGTGGTTGCAGGGGTCGAGACTCAGCTCCTGGCCCCGCCTCTTCACTGATTGCTACTAGGTCCTCTCTCTCCCCGCTCCATGAGCTTTATCATACCTAGTCTTAAAACTATGTATGGATCCTGGCTCCACTACATCACTGGCGAGACTATTCCATTTCCTAACAACTCTGTGACTGAAGAAATACTTCCTAACATCCCTTTGACTCATCTGAGTCTTCAACTTCCAATTGTGACCCCTTGTTTCTGTGTCCCCTCTCTGGAACATCCTGTCTCTGTCCACCTTATCTATTCCTCGCAATATTTTGTATGTCGTTATCATGTCTTCCCTAACCCTCCTGTCCTCCAGTGTCGTCAGGCCGAATTTTCCTTAATGAATGATGATGAAAGTGTTTCTTCTTCTTCGGGTTACGCTGCCTCGGTGGTCACCCTGCCTCGGTGGTCGTGTGTATGTACTCACCTAATTGTACTCACCTAATTGTGGTTGCAGGGGTCGAGACTCAGCTCCTGGCCCCGCCTCTTCTCTGTCCGCTACTGGGTCTCTGCTCTCCCTGCTCCATGAGCTTTATCATACCTCGTCTTAAAACTGTGTATGGTTCCTGCCTCCACTAACATCTCATTGGTCAAAAGAGAGGCATATATAGGCGAATCAAAAGAGGAGAGGGGCAATTAGGTAATCAATATATTCAGTTAAAGAGAGAAATAAAAAAGGGAATAAGAAAAGCAAAAAGAGACTATGAGGTTAAAGTTGTGAGAGAATCGAAGACTAACCCAAAAGGATTTTTTTCAGGTATACAGAAGTAAGATTAGGGACAAGATAGGCCCACTCAAAAGTTACTCAGGTCAGCTCACCGACAGTGATAAGGAAATGTGTAGATTGTTTAACACTTACTTCCTCTCAGTTTTTACACAGGAAGATACTAGCGATATTCCAGAAATAATTAATTATGTAGAACAGGATGATAGTAAACTATGCACGATTGGGGTCACAAGTGACATGGTCCTTAGACAAATAGATAAATTAAAACCTAACAAATCCCCAGGCCCTGATGAACTGTATGCAAGAGTTCTAAAGGAATGTAAAGAGGAGCTTAGCAACCCGTTGGCTAATCTTTTCAACATATCACTGCAAACTGGCATGGTGCCAAATAAGTGGAAAATGGCAAATGTAATACCTATTTTCAAAGCAGGTGACAGGTCCTTAGCTTCGAACTATAGACCAATAAGCCTAACCTCCATAGTGGGAAAATTTATGGAATCAATAATTGCCGAGGCAATTCGCAGCCATCTTGAAAAGCATAAATTAATCAACGAATCTCAGCACGGTTTTACAAAAGGGCGTTCCTGCCTTACAAATTTAATAACTTTTTTCACTAAGGTGTTTGAGGAGGTAGATCATGGTAATGAATATGATATTGTGTATATGGACTTCAGTAAGGCTTTTGATAGAGTCCCACATCAGAGACTATTGAGGAAAATTAAGGCACACGGAATAGGAGGAGAAATTTTTTCCTGGATAGAGGCATGGTTGACAAATAGGCAGCAGAGTTTTTACATAAATGGAGAGAAATCAGAGTGGGGAAGCGTCACGAGTGGTGTTCCACAGGGGTCGGTATTGGGCCCCTTGTTGTTCACAATCTACATAAACGACATAGATGAGGGAATAAATAGCGACATAAGCAAGTTTGCCGATGACACCAAAATAGGCCGTCCAATTCATTCAAATGAGGACATTAGAGCACTCCAGGATGATCTGAATAGACTGATGCAGTGGTCGGAGAAGTGGCAGATGCAGTTTAATATAGATAAATGCAAAGTTCTAAATATTGGACAGGACAATAACCATGCCACATATAAACTAAATAATGTAGATCTTAATACTACTGATTGCGAAAAGGATTTAGGAGTTCTGGTTAGCAGTAATCTAAAACCTAGACAGCAGTGCATAAGTGTTCGCAATAAAGCGAACAGAATCCTTGGCTTCATATCAAGAAGCATAAATAATAGGAGTCCTCAGGTTGTTCTTCAACTCTATATATCCTTGGTTAGGCCTCATCTAGATTCTGCTGCACAGTTATGGTCACCGTATTACAGAATGGATATAAATGCTCTGGAAAACGTACAAAGGAGGATAACTAAGTTGATCCCATGTATCAGAAATCTTGCCTATGAGGATAGACTGAGGGCCCTGAATCTGCACTCTCTAGAAAGGCGTAGAATTAGGGGGGATATGATTGAGGTGTATAAATGGAAAACAGGAATAAATAAAGGGGATGTAAATAGCGTGCTAAAAATATCTAGTATTGACAGGACACGCAGCAATGGCTTTAAGTTGGATAAATTCAGATTCAGGAAGGATATAGGAAAGCATTGGTTTGGTAATAGAGTTGTCGATGAGTGGAACAAACTCCCGATTACAGTTATAGAGGCTAAAACGTTGTGTAATTTTAAAAATAGGCTAGATAAATATATGAATGGGTGCGGGTGGGTGTGAGTTGGTCCTGAATAGCTTGTGCTACTAGGTCAGATGCCGTGCTCCTTCCTTAAGTGAATGTAACCTGACCTGGCTGGGTCGGGGCATTGGCTTAAGCCGGTGGGAGACTTGGACCTGCCTCGCATGGGCCAGTAGGCCTGCTGCAGTGTTCCTTCTTTCTTATGTTCTTATATCTTTCTCCAGTTGTGTCCCCTTGTTTCTGTGTTCCCTCTCTGGAACATCCTGTCACTGTCTACCTTGTCGATTCCCCGCAGTATTTTGTATGTCGTTATCATGTCTCCTCTGACCCTTCTTTCCTCCAGTGTTGTTAGTCTTATTTCCCTCAGCCTTTCTTCATAGGACAGACCCCTGAGTTGTGGAACTAACCTAGTCGCAAACCTTTGCACTTTCTCTAGTTTCTTTACGTGCTTGACCAGGTGTGGGTTCCAGACCGGTGCTGCATATTCTAGTATGGGACTGACGTACACGGTGTACAGTGTCTTGAACGATTCCTTGTTAAGGTAACGGAACGCTAATCTTAGGTTTGCCAGTCGCCCATATGCTGCCCCAGTTATCTGGTTGATGTGTGCCTCCGGAGACGTGCTTGGCGTTATACTCACCCCAAGGTCTTTCTCCTTTGCCGAGGTTTGTAGCCTTTGTCCGCCTAGCCTGTACTCTGTCAGCGGTCTTCTTTGCCCTTCTCCGATCTTCATGACTTTGCATTTGGTGGGATTGAATTCGAGAAGCCAGTTGCTAGACCAGATGTCAAGCTTGTCCAGGTCTGTTTGAAGTCCTGCTTGGTCCTCCTCCGATGTGATTCTCTTCATTATGTGTTTATGTGTGTATGTGTGTGTGTGTATGTGTGTGTATATGTGTGTGTGTGTGTGTGTATGTGTGTGCGTGTGTGTGTGTGTGTAGTTAGTAGTAACCATTTGTCCAAGGCACATGTCGATTAGACACTAGGCCTGTTGTATATGTGTGTATGTGTGTGTATATATGTGAATGTGTGTGTGTGTACTCACCTAGTTGTATTCACCTAGTTGTGGTTGCAGGGGTCGAGTTATAGCTCCTGACCCTGCCTCTTCACTGGCCGTTACTGGGTCACGCTCCCTGCTCCATGAGCTTTATCATACCTCTCCTTAAAGCTATGTATGGAACCTGCCTCCACTACATCGCTTCCCAAGCTATTCCACTTCCCGACCACTCTATGACTGAAGAAATACTTCCTAACATCTCTGTGATTCATCTGAGTCTTCAACTTCCAACTGTGTCCCCTTGTTGCTGTGTCCCATCTCTGGAACATTCTGTCTTTGTCCACATTGTCAATTCCTCTCAGTATCTTATATATCGTTATCATGTCCCCCCTAACTCTCCTGTCCTCCAGTGTCGTCAGGTCGATTTCCCTTAACCTCTCCTCGTAGGACATACCCCTTAGCTCCGGGACTAGTCTTGTTGCAAACCTTTGCAATTTCTCTAGCTTCTTTACGTGCTTGGCTAGGTGTGGGTTCCAAACTGGTGCTGCATACTCCAGTATGGGCCTAACGTACACAGTGTACAGGGTCCTGAACGATTCTTTATTAAGATGTCGGAATGCTGTTCTTAGGTTTGCTAGGCGCCCATATGCTGCAGCAGTTATTTGGTTGATGTGCGCCTCAGGAGATGTGCCTGGTGTTATACTCACCCCAAGATCTTTTTCCTTGAGTGAGGTTTGTAGTCTCTGGCCCCTAGACTGTACTCCGTCTGCGGTCTTCTTTGCCCTTCCCCAATCTTCATGACTTTGCACTTGGTGGGTTTGAACTCCAGGAGCCAATTCCTGGACCAGGCTTGCAGCCTGTCCAGATCCCTTTGTAGTTCTGCCTGATCCTCGTCCGATTGAATTCTTCTCATCAACTTCACATCATCTGCAAACAGGGACACTTCGGAGTCTATTCCTTAAGTCATGTCGTTCACAAATACCAGAAACAGCACCGGTCCTAGGACTGACCCCTGTGGAACCCCACTCGTCACCGGCACCCACTCTGACATCTCGCCACGTACCATGACTCGCTGCTGTCTTCCTGACAGGTATTCCCTGATCCATTGTAGTGCCTTAACTGTTACCCCTGCCTGGTCCTCCAGCTTCTGCACTAATCTCTTGTGTGGAACTGTGTCAAACGCCTTCTTACAGTCCAAGAATATGCAATCTACCCACCCCTCTCCCTCTTGTCTTACTGCTGTCACCCTGTCGTAGAACTCCAGTAGGTTTGTGACACAGGATTTCCCGTCCCTGAAACCGTGTTGGCCGTTGTTGATAAGCTCATTCCTTTCTAGGTGCTCCACCATTCTTCTCCTGATTAACTTCTCCATGACCTTGCATACTATACATGTCAGTGACACTGCACTGATATGTAGTTTAGTGCTACGTTCCTGTCTCCTTTTTTAAAAAATTGAACTACATTTGCTGTTTTCTATACCTCAGGTAGTTGGCCTGTTTCGATAAATGTGTTGAAGATTGGTTTTAATGGTACACACAGCTCCTCTGCTCCCTCTCTCAGGACCCATGGTGAGATGTTATCCGGCCCCATCGCCTTTGAGGTATCTAGCTCGCTTAGTAGCCTCTTCACTTCCTCCTCAGTTATGTATATTGTGTCCAGCACCTGATGATGTACCCTACCTCTCCGCCTTTCTGGAGGCCCTTCTATCTCCTCTGTGAACACCTCTTTGAATCTCATGTTGAGCTCCTCACACACTTCGCGGTCATTTCTTGTGACCTCCCCTCCTGATCACCTGGTCCTTGACTGTTGTTCTCCTCCTGATGTGGCTATACAGCAGCTTTGGGTCAGATTTGGCTTTCGCTGCTATGTCATTCTCGTACTGTCTTTGGGCCTCCCTTCTTACCTGTGCATAATCATTTCTGGCTCTACGACTGCTCTCCTTATTCTCCTGGGTTCTTTGCCTTCTGTACCTCTTCCATTCCCTGGCACATTTGGTTTTGGCTTCCCTGCACCTTTGGGTGAACCATGGGCTCATCCTGGCTTTTTCGCTTCTGTTACCCTTGGGTATAAACCTCTCCTCAGCTTCCTTGCAAATTGTTGTCATATATTCCATCATCTCGTCTACTGACTTCCCTGCCAGCTCTCTGTCCCACTGAACTCCATGCAGGAAGTTCTTCATGCCCACGTAGTCACCTTTCTTGTAGTTTGGCTTCATTCGTTCAGCCCTTCCTACTTCCCCCTCCACTTGTAACTCTACTATGTATTCGAAGCTTAGTGTGTGTGTGTGTGTGTGTGTGTGTGTGTGTGTGTGTGTGTGTGTGTGTACTCACCTACCTAATTGTACTCACCTAATTGTGGTTGCAGGGGTCGAGACTCAGCTCCTGGCCCCGCCTCTTCGCTGTCCGCTACTGGGTCTCTGCTCTCCTTGCTCCATGAGCTTTATCATACCTTGTCTTAAAACTATGTATGGTTCCTGCCTCTACTATATCTTTCTCTAGACTATTCCACTTCCTGACTACTCTGTGGCTGAAGAAATGCTTCCTAACATCCCTTTGACTCATCTGAGTCTTCAGCTTCCAGTTGTGTCCCCTTGTTTCTGTGTTCACTCTCTGGAACATCCTGTCTCTGTCTACCTTGTCGATTCCCCGCAGTATTTTGTATGTCGTTATCATGTCTGTGTGTGTGTGAGAGAGAGAGAGAGAGAGAGAGAGAAGAGAGAGAGAGAGAGAGAGAGAGAGAGAGAGAGAGAGAGGAGAGAGAGAGTAGAGATATCCAAATTACATATTTTGCATAATAACTCATTACAGTTGTGACAGGGTGTGGACTAGTAAATTACTCATTACTTTATAATTTGTTCATGATTGTAACCATATTACTTACACACCAAGAGTGACTCTCCTTCACCACTCATATTACCTACACACCAAGAGTGACTCTCCTTCACCACTCATATTACTTACACACCAAGAGTGACTCTCCTTCACCACTCATATTACTATACACCAAGAGTGACTCTCCTTCACCACTCATATTACCTACACACCAAGAGTGACTCTCCTTCACCACTCATATTACCTACACACCAAGAGTGACTCTCCTTCACCACTCATATTACTTATACACCAAGAGTGACTCTCCTTCACCACTCATATTACCTACACACCAAGAGTGACTCTCCTTCACCACTCATATTACCTACACACCAAGAGTGACTCTCCTTCACCACTCATATTACTTACACACCAAGGTGACTCTCCTTCACCACTCATATTACTACACACCAAGAGTGACTCTCCTTCACCACTCATATTACTTACACACCAAGAGTGACTCTCCTTCACCACTCATATTACTTACACACCAAGAGTGACTCTCCTTCACCACTCATATTACCTACACACCAAGAGTGACTCTCCTTCACCACTCATATTACCTACACACCAAGAGTGACTCTCCTTTACCACTCATATTACTTATACATCAAGAGTGACTCTCCTTCACCACTCATATTACCTACACACCAAGAGTGACTCTCCTTCACCACTCATATTACTTACACACCAAGAGTGACTCTCCTTCACCACTCATATTACCTACACACCAAGAGTGACTCTCCTTCACCACTCATATTACTTACACACCAAGAGTGACTCTCCTTCACCACTCATATTACCTACACACCAAGAGTGACTCTCCTTCACCACTCATATTACTTACACACCAAGAGTGACTCTCCTTCACCACTCATATTCCTACACACCAAGAGTGACTCTCCTTCACCACTCATATTACCTACACACCAAGAGTGACTCTCCTTCACCACTCATATTACCTACACACCAAGAGTGACTCTCCTTCACCACTCATATTACTTACACACCAAGAGTGACTCTCCTTCACCACTCATATTACTTACACACCAAGAGTGACTCTCCTTCACCACTCATATTACTTACACACCAAGAGTGACTCTCCTTCACCACTCATATTACTTACACACCAAGAGTGACTCTCCTTCACCACTCATATTACCTACACACCAAGAGTGACTCTCCTTCACCACTCATATTACCTACACACCAAGAGTGACTCTCCTTCACCACTCATATTACTACACACCAAGAGTGACTCTCCTTTACCACTCATATTACTTATACACCAAGTGACTCTTTCCCTTTACCACTCTATTACCTACACACCAAGGTGACTCTCCTTCACCACTCATTTACTTACACACCAAGGTGACTTCTCTTCACCACTCATATTACCTACACACCAAGAGTGACTCTCCTTCACCACTCATTACCTACACACCAAGTGTCTTTCCTTCACCACTCATTACCTACACACCAAGTGTCTTTCCTTCACCACTCATTACCTACACACCAAGTGTCTTTTCTTCACCACTCATTACCTACACACAAGAGTGTCTCCTTTACCACTCATTACTTATACACCAAGGGGACTTTTTACCACTCATTACCTACACACCAAGTGTCTTTTCTTCACCACTCATTACCTACACACCAAGTGTCTTTCCTTCACCACTCATTACCTACACACCAAGTGTCTTTCCTTCACCACTCATTACCTACACACCAAGTGCTCTCACCATCATTACTTATACCAGGTGTCTCCTTCACCACTCATTACTTACACACCAGAGTGTCTTACCACTATCTTATGCTCCTTCACCACTCAATCAACCAGGTGATTAACACTATTCACACTAAGGTGACTTCCTTCACCACTCATATTACTTACACACCAAGAGTCTCTCCTTCACCACTCATACTTATAAACCAAGTGACTCTCCTCACCATATTTATTACACACCAAGGTGACTCTCTTCACCACTCATATACTACACAGCAAGGTGCTTCTTATCATTTACTCTACACCAAGGTGATCTCCTTACACTCATATACCTACACACCAAGAGTGACTCTCCTTACCACTCTATTACCTACACACCAAAGTGCTTCCTTCCACTCATTACCTAACACCAAGTCTTCCTTCACCACCTTACCTCACACCAGTGTCTTTCTTCACACCATTACCTCACCAGTGTCTTTTCACCACTCATTACCTACACCTGTCTTCTTCACTCATTACCTACACCAAGTGTCTTTTCACCTTTACTACAAGTTCTTTCCTCACTCATTACCTACACACCAAGTGTCTCCTTCACCACCATTACCTCACAAGTTTTCTTCACCACCATTACTACAACAGTGTCTTCTTCACCACTCATTCTACACAAGTGTCTTCTTACACTTTACTACAAAGTGTCTTTCACCACTCATTACCTACACACAAGTGTCTTTCTTCACCACTCATCCTACATTCCTTACCATCTACCTAATGTCTTTCCTTCACCACTCATTACCTACACACCAAGTGTCTTTCCTTCACCACTCATTACCTACACACCAAGTGTCTTTCCTTCACCACTCATTACCTACACACTAAGTGTCTTTCCTTCAACACTCATTACCAACATCTTAATAAAAACAAGACAGGTGCAGAACAAACTTTTATTGTATCAACATTTTGTGCTATGTAGAGCTTTATTTAGTGAATACCTACACACCTGCGAGACTTCATCTCTAGGCAGAACGCTCTTGTATCCACTTATAGCTTAACAATCCATGCTAACCTTACTAAAATATTGTTATGTAACGTAGTTTAATATTTTCCAAAATATCTTCGAATCAGTAAAAATCAGATGCTGTTAACATCAGTAAAGTGTTTTAGTTTGGCGACGTTTAGGCTTGTTCTCAAGAAGTTATTTTAACGATAAATGGACACTAAATAAGACACTACAGACCAATAGCGCTAACGTCCCATATCATAAAAAATCTTTGAAAGGGTTCTAAGAAGCAAGATCGCCACTCATCTAGATAACCATCAATTACACAACCCAGGGCAGCATGGGTTTAGAGCAGGTCGCTCCTGTCTGTCCCAACTACTGGACCACTACGACAAGGTTCTGGATGCTCTAGAAGACAAACAGAATGCAGATGTTATATACACAGACTTTGCAAAAGCCTTTGACAAGTGTGACCATGGTGTTATAGCACACCTGGGAGTGATCATGTCAGAGGATCTCACCTTCAAGGACCATAACACCGTAGCAATCGCATCTGCTAGAAAAATGACAGGATGGATAATGAGAACACTTCAAAACCAGGGATGCCAAGCCCATGTTGACACTTTTCAGGTCGCTTGTTCTATCTAGGCTGGAATATTGCTGCACACTAACTGCACCTTTCAAGGCAGGTGAAATTGCTGACCTAGAAAATGTGCAGAGAACCTTCATGGCACGCATAACTGCGATAAACCACCTCAATTACTGGGAACGCTTTTAGTTCCTAAACCTGTACTCCCTAGAACGCAGGCGGGAGAGATACATTATTATATACACGTGGAAAATTATCGAGGGATTAGTACCAAACTTGCACAAGAGAGTCACTCTCTACGAAAGCAAAAGACTCGGCAGGCGATGTAACATCCCCCCAATGAAAAGAAGGGGTGCCACTAGCACGTTGAGAGACAACACAATATGTGTCAGGGGCCCAAGACTGTTTAACTGCCTCCCAGCATACATCAGGGGGATTACCAACAAACCCCTGGCTGTCTTCAAGCAGACACTGGACAGGCACCTAAAGTCGGTACCTGACCAGCCCGGCTATGGTTCGTACGTTGGACTGCGTGCGGCCAGCAGTAACAGCCTGGTTGATCAGGCTCTGATCCAACATGAGGACTGGTCACAGACCGGGCCGCAGGGGCGTTGACCCCTGGAACTCTCTCCAGGTATACTCCAGGTATGCATATATTTATTTATAGGTATGTAATTAAAAAAAATAGCTGTGTTAACGTCTCCATAAATTCCGTGTATGGGGGACAAGCAATTCTTAGATCTCAGATGGTAATTACCAAGTACCTGAACGACATTTTCGAAGCTGTCACAACTACTAAACTGATAGTGGAATGCTGGACGCTAGCCTCATTACTACTTAAGTCTCCCAGTTCAAGGTAACTGATTTAATCACTTAATATACGAAATCCATCCTGTGTAATAGAATATTACAGGAAACATTAGATTTTTTGTTGTTCCAGTACGTAACTACAATAGTTGTTCCCAGTACGTAACTACAATAGTTGTTCCCAGTACGTAACTACAATAGTTGTTCCCAGTACGTAACTACAATAGTTGTTCCCAGTTACAATAGTTCCCGCGTAACTACAATAGTTGTTCCCAGTACGTAACTACAATAGTTGTTCCCAGTACGTAACTACAATAGTTGTTCCCAGTACGTAACTACAATAGTTGTTACCAGTACGTAACTACAATAGTTGTTACCAGTACGTAACTACAATAGTTGTTCCCAGTACGTAACTACAATAGTTGTTCCCAGTACGTAACTACAATAGTTGTTCCCAGTACGTAACTACAATAGTTGTTCCCAGTACGTAACTACAATAGTTGTTACCAGTACGTAACTACAATAGTTGTTACCAGTACGTAACTACAATAGTTGTTCCCAGTACGTAACTACAATAGTTGTTCCCAGTACGTAACTACAATAGTTGTTCCCAGTACGTAACTACAATAGTTGTTCCCAGTACGTAACTACAATAGTTGTTACCAGTACGTAACTACAATAGTTGTTCCCAGTACGTAACTACAATAGTTGTTCTCGCTACGTAACTACAATAGTTGTTCCCGCTACGAAATTACAATAGTTGTTCCCACTACGTAACTACAATAGTTGTTCCCACTACGTAACTACAATACAGAGTAGGGTAGCAGCATACCGCAAATGTTCCCAATTCTGTTTAATAATAAAAAAAAGCTTGTCTTGAGCTACCACTGTGAGTACTCCACAAACCTGGTGTCTCAGTGAGACGGTGTTGTTGCATCACTTGTCATTAGAAACATTTCTGCAAGAGTCGCACATTTGTTGTGTAAGTCCATCAGTCCTGGTAATGACAGCCTAAGGTAACTACCAGAGGTTGTGATGCCACCATTACTTCCCTCTCTCACTCCTTACTTCCCTCTACCTCACCCCTTCCTTCTCTCACTCCTTACTTCCCTCTCTCTCACTCCTTACTTCCCTCTCTCTCACTCCTTACTTCCCTCTCTCTCACTCCTTACTTCCCTCTCTCTCACTCCTTACTTCCCTCTCTCTCACTCCTTACTTCCCTCTCTCTCACTCCTTACTTCCCTCTCTCTCACTCCTCTTCCCCTCTCTCATCTCCTCTTACTTCCTCTCATTCCTTACTTCCCTCTATCTCACTCCTTACTTCCTCATCTAACTTCTACTTCCTCTCCTCTTACTTCCTCTATCTCACTCCTTACTTCCCTCTATCTAACTTCTTACTTCCCTCTCTCTCACTCCTTACTTCCTTCTCTCATTCCTTACTTCCCTCTATCTAACTTCTTACTTCCCTCTATCTAACTTCTTACTTCCCTCTATCTCACTCCTTACTTCCTTCTCTCATTCCTTACTTCCCTCTATCTCACTCCTTACTTCCCTCTCTCTCACTCCTTACTTCCCTCTATCTCACTCCTTACTTCCCTTCTCCTCCTTACTTCCCTTCTCTCCTTACTTCCCTCATCTCACTCCTTCTTCCTCTCTCTCTCACTCCTTACTTCCCTCTATCTCACTCCTTACTTCCTTTTCTCTCTCCTTACTTCCCTCTATCTCACTCCTTACTTCCCTCTCTCACTCCTTACTTCCTTCTCTCACTCCTTACTTCCCTCTATCTCACTCCTTACTTCCCTCTATCTCACTCCTTACTTCCCTCTATCTCACTCCTTACTTCCCTCTCTCTCACTCCTTACTTCCCTCTATCTCACTCCTTACTTCCCTCTATCTCACTCCTTACTTCCCTCTATCTCACTCCTTACTTCCCTCTATCTCACTCCTTACTTCCCTCTATCTCACTCCTTACTTCCCTCTATCTCACTCCTTACTTCCTCATCTCACTTCTTACTTTCCTCCCTCACATTTCCTTACTTTCACTCCTCACATTCCTTACTTTCACTCCTACATTCTTACTTTCCTCCTCACATTCCTTACTTTCCTCCCTCACATTCCTTACTTTCCTCCCTCACATTCCTTACTTTCCCTCCTCACATTCCTTATTTTCACTCCCTCACATTCCTTACTTTCACTCCCTCACATTCCTTACTTTCACTCCCTCACATTCCTTACTTTCCCTCCCTCACATTCCTTACTTTCACTCCCTCACATTCCTTACTTTCACTCCCTCACATTCCTTACTTTCCCTCCCTCACATTCCTTACTTTCCTCCCTCATTCCTTACTTTCCTCCCTCACATTCCTTACTTTCCTCCTCACATTCCTTACTTTCCTCCCTCACATTCCTTACTTTCACTCCCTCACATTCCTTACTTTCACTCCCTCACATTCCTTACTTTCCTCCTCACATTCCTTACTTTCCCTCCCTCACATTCCTTACTTTCCCTCCCTCACATTCCTTACTTTCACTCCCTCACATTCCTTACTTTCACTCCCTCACATTCCTTACTTTCACTCCCTCACATTCCTTACTTTCACTCCCTCACATTCCTTACTTTCCTCCTCACATTCCTTACTTTCCTCCCTCACATTCCTTACTTTCACTCCTCACATTCCTTACTTTCCTCCTCACATTCCTTACTTTTCCTCCCTCACATTCCTTACTTTCCCTCCTCACATTCCTTACTTTCCTCCCTCACATTCCTTACTTTCCTCCTCACATTCCTTACTTTCACTCCTCACATTCCTTCATCCTACTTCCTCACATTCCTTACTTTCCTCCTCACATTCCTTACTTCTCTCTCATTCTCTCCTCCCATTCCTTACTTTCACTCCCTCACATTCCTTACTTTCACTCCCTCACATTCCTTACTTTCACTCCCTCACATTCCTTACTTTCACTCCCTCACATTTCTTACTTTCACTCCCTCACATTCCTTACTTTCCCTCCCTCACATTCCTTACTTTCCCTCCCTCACATTCCTTACTTTCACTCCCTCACATTTCTTACTTTCACTCCCTCACATTCCTTACTTTCTCTCCCTCACTTTCCTTACTTTCCCTCCCTCACTTTGTTTGGTGTTCTACTGCTGTTCGTCGATGTAACAACTTACAGAAGACACACGTTAAGGAATTGCTCTTAAATCAATATTAAACATACACACACCCTAGTAGCAACCAGTGAAGAGGCGGGGGCAGGAGCTATGAATCGACCCCTGCAACCACAATTAGGTGAGTACACATACACTGCATAGAGGTTTAATACAGTACTCCACCAAGGTTAATCCAGAAACTGGATAAGTAAGCATGAATAAAGGGGATCAAAAAGTGTGTGACAGTGTAAAGTGGTGTAGGAAAGAAGAGTCGGAATGGGTGAGGGTAACAAATGGGGTACCATAAGGTTAGGTACTGGGACTCCTACTATTTTTAATGCTCGTAAGCGCTCTAACTGACGGGATTAAATTATATATGTCTACGCTTCGTGATGATGTGAAGCTGATGAGAAAGATAAAACATAGCGAACGGAAAGTTCCCTCAGGGTGACAATAAGCTAAAAAGCTGGTCAGATAAACGTTTCTTTGAATTCAACCCAAGTTAATGAGAGGTAATGAAGATCGGAAAAGGAGAAGGAAGGCTAGAAATGGAGTACAGACTGGGAGGGGGAACTGACCATGACAAAAAAAGAAAAAGTCTTAAGATCACAAAAGTGACCACCCACCACAAGACTCACAGAGGGAAAATTCCTAGGAATCCACCTTGACAGTAGTCTTAAATTCCAAACACACATACAACAAATTTCCAAGAAAATCTCAAAGACAGACAGGTATATTATCAAAGATACGCTATTATGTGCCACAACCAGCTCTCATTGCACTATATCATTCTCTTATCTACCTTTATCTCACCTATGGAATCTGTGCATGGGGCTCAACAACATTAAATCACCTTAGACCACTCATAACCCAGCAAAAGGCTGCAGTCAGGATGATAACAAATTCCCACTCTAGACATCATACTCCACCTATATTCAAAACTTTAAAACTACTCACCGTAAAAGATATTCATACCTATTCATGTGCCTTCTACATACATAAAACTCTACATGCTAATATCAACCCTCCGCTCAAAATTCTCCTCAACAACTTTAATAGGTCCCACAACCACGACACAAGACACAGATCACTATTTGACATACCCCGAGTCCATACTAACCAATGTAAAAATTCTATGCACATAAAGGGCCCCAGAATCTGGAATTCATTACCAGTAAATATGAAGTTAACCTTGTCGGAAAATCAATTCAAGACTCTTCTCAAAAATCACCTACTCACCCTATACTAAATACTCATAATGTAACAAACTTTCAAACCCAATGTTATTTTACTTAAGATAATCTCAGTTTTATATTGTCATCCTCCTTAACACTTGTTGCAATTTCAATTTCATATCATATAAATTTCTCTAGTATTGTTATTTTACTAGTATAGCATCAACATATTGTAACATGAAATAAAATATACAACTAGAATAAACTCAACCAATTTCTCTAGTATTGTCTTTTTAATAGTACGTATGTATAATCATATTGTAAATTGAAATTATATATAACTAGAATAAACTCAATCAATTTCTCTAGTATTAAGTACTTAGTGAATAAGTATTTAGAATAAGCTGCCCCTAATGCCATGGCATGCCAGTGGCTCTCCTTGCATTAATGTTTTATAATTGTAACTACCAATAACTATGTATACTTGTAACATGCAATGAAATAAAAATATTATTATTATTATTATTATTATTATTATTATTATATCATCAAAAGAATCAAATTAACCAGATAATATCGGCGACATACACGAGACTGGATAGACTTAGACTAGAATTCAGGAACGTAACAAGGAACAATTTAAGACATTACACGACGTATATAGTCCCTCATGAAGTAAGCAGCTCCAACATAGAGGTTTCACCTGATAAAGCAAGTGCAAAACCTAGTAAAGATTAAGAAGTTTGCAGCAAGAATCGTCCCAGACCTCAGTGGAATGCGATACAAGGAAAGACAAAACTGAATCTGACAGCCCTTGAAGCAAGTAGAGGGGTAATACGAAAATTAATGTAATATATATGTTTTAATGGTTCGTCTGATAAATGGGTATGGGTGCGTGGTTGGAATAATAATAGGCATGGAGGTGTGCCTCAGGTTTATTGGAGCAAATGGATACACAGTGATTTGGTTGCTAGCATCACGCCAAGACATATAGTGAGTTTGGTTGCTAGCTCCACGCCAAGACATATAGTGAGTTTGGTTGCTAGCCCCACGCCAAGACCTATAATGAGTTTGGTTGCTAGCCCCACGCCAAGGCCGTAGGCCTGCGAGAGAGTGAGAGGAGGGCATGTCTGGCCTGCGAGAGACTGAGAGGAGGGCATGTCTGGCCTGCGAGAGATTAAGAGTGTATGCCTGGCCTGCGAGAGAGTGAAAGGAGGGCATGTCTGGCCTGCGAGAGAAAGGAGGGCATGTCTGGCCTGCGAGAGAGTGAGAGGAGGGTATGTCCGGCTTGTCCTGCCTCTGATCCTTGAATCTTCATTACACTTGTCGACACTGCCAGTCAAGTACTTTTCAAAGTTCCTCGACGTCCCTACACGCATTCTCGTACTTATAATTACCACTGGGGGAGGGATTTCTGCTCGTTTTTCTGCTCCGTTGTGATTTGGTTTCCGATTTGGGCACTTAATGAGCTGTTTCTAAGTTTTATTTTTTTTTCACAGTGTATAAAATTGCTTATTTTCGAAATAATCAATTTTATACACTGCCGTATATGTTGCAGAACTACCCACAAACACTGGGAACGGTCTGAGTCACTTGACCTGTACTCACTGGAGCGCAGGCTGGAGTTTACCTGGAGAGGGTTTCGGGGGTCAACACCCCTGCGACTCGATCTGAGACCAGGCCTCGTGGTGGATCAGGGTCTGATCAACCAGGCTGTTACTGCTGGCCGCACGCGAACTGACGTACGAACCACAGCCCGGTTGGTTAGGTACTGACTTTAGGTGCCTGTCCAGTGCCTTCTTGAAGACAGCCAGGGGTCTATTGGTAATCCCTCTTATGTATGCTGGGAGGCAGTTGAACAGTCTTGGGCCCCTGACGCTTATTGTGTTGTCTCTCAGTGTACTCGTGGCTAGATAGAGATACGTCATAATTTAATTTTTTTATACATCTGTCTTTTGAAGAATCTGGTATTATTTAATTTCTCTAAAATACTGCCTTTAGATCAACATTTTTTCATTTTTTGTCGTTTAGTGCATTGCATCAGTAGGTAAAAAAATGAATTCTACAGTGTATCTATTATTTTTAACATAGTGACCCTCTCCCAATACTTCGTAAAGTTTTTCCTTATTTGTATTCTAGGACAGCACACACTATGCTGTAATATTTCCTTCAGTATTAACAAGCGGAAGATGTATTTTTTAGCTTCCTGTTGGGCAAAGTGACGTCAGCTGCCCAGGAAGGTGTTTTCAGTGTCTGTGTACTACTTGTGCATTCATGTACGTGCATATATGGTGGCATACATAGGAAGACACATACACACAAAGAGCACGTATGCGCCAGGCATACATAGGAAGACACATTAGAGTTACAAGTAGAGGGGGAAGCAGGAAGGGCTGGACGAATGAAGCCAAACTACAAGAAAGGGGACTACTTGGGAATGAAGAACTTCCTGAACGGGGTTCAGTGGGACAGTAAACGAGGTGATGGAATATGTGACAGCAATATGCAAGGAAGCTGAGGAGAGGTTTGTACCCAAGGGTAACAGGAATAATGAAAAAGCCAGGATGAGCCCGTCGTTCACCCAAAGATGCAGGGAGGCAAAAACCAAGTGTGCTAGGGAATGGAAGAAGTATAGAAGGCAAAGGACCCAGGAGAATAAGGAGAGCAGTCGTAGAGCCAGAAATGAATATGCACAGGTAAGAAGGGAGGCCCAACGACAATATGAAAATGACAGCAGCGAAAGCCAAATCTGACCCAAAGCTGTTGTACAGCCACATCAGGGGGAAAATAAAAGTCAAGGACCAGGTGATCAGGCTAAGGAAGGAAGGAGGAGAGATCACAAGAAATGACCGCGAAGTATGTGAGGAACTCAACATGAGATTCAAAGAAGTGTTCACAGAGGAGACAGAAGGGACTTCAGAAAGACGGAGAGGTGGGGTACACCACCAAGTGTTGGACACAATACATGCAACCGAGGAAGAAGTGAAGAGGCTGCTGAGTGAGCTAGATACCTCAAAGGCGATGGAGCCGGACATCTCTCCATGGGTCCTGAGAGAGGGAGCAGAGGCACTATGTGTACCCCTAACAACAATATTCAACACATCAGGATACTAACAACACACGAGAGGGACATAGAAGAAGCAGACAGGGACAAGAAGAGCACCACATTAACAACGCATGAGAGCACAGTAACAACACATGAGAGGATAGACAAAGCAGCAGACACACTAAACGCGGAGACCCCAACAACACACTGCAGCGGACAGGGACGCATGAGCAGGCCGGACACACAAAGGAACACGGGGGATACAACCATGACAGCACCGGGGGAGGCTAATGCATCTCTGATGAGGCAATGGGAGACACAGTGGGAGGAGGAAAGGGAGAAGTCGATCTTAATCTATGGCCTGAAGGAAGTCGAAGGGGACACCCACGACAGAAGAAAACAGGAGGAGAAAGAAAGGATCGAAGGTATCATGCTAGCAATAGGGGGAGACACGACCCAAGTGACAAATTTTCGGAGAATCGGGTGGTACACAAGGGGAAGAAATCGACCTCTCAAGGTAATCTTCAAAGCAGAATCAGCCCGCACCACGATCCTGCAAGAGAAAGCATGGCTGAGGACGAATCAGGGGAGGCCCGGAAGGAGCAGATAAGAAGGCGAAGAGAGACAGAGGAGACAGCGAGATACGGAGGACACCAAGCCCAAGCAGGACAAACACACACACTGGAAGTACCCACGGTGGGCCTCAAATCACAAAAACCCCACGACAACCATACACTTTAACACCACACACACTCATCAGTCCCCTTGTCCCCACCCCAGCAACCCAAAACCCACCATCACAGCTACCCCCCACCCCCACCACAAACTCCACCCCACCAACCCATACCCCGACCATACAATGCCCCCACCCATGCTGCAACCCCCTATGGGCACCCCACCCACACACCCCCAACCCACCAAGATCTCCCCAGGGACACAGTATTGGAAACAAGGTTGAAGGCATGGTACACAAACGCGGATGGAATTACGAATAAGTATGAAGAGTGGAATGAAAGAATAGGTGAGGTGTCCCCAGACATCATAGCTGTCACAGAAACTAAACTAAATGAGACAGTATCGATGCAATCTTCCCACAGGGATATCAGATCCTGAGGAAAGATAGAAGGAGCAGGGGGGAG
>WNWK01033006.1:0-21481 GCA_009830355.1 Cherax destructor
AGGAATAGCTCCTAGGAGGAATGAAAGGGGCGTAAATCCCCCTCCGTGCCCAAGAGGACCTCAACACCACAAGTAGTGCAGATGCTGCATGGAACCTGTGCCATACCCTACACTTCATGCCAGTAAACCAGCAATTCGGGATAGCAACCTCACATCTATTGCGCCCCCAAGATTGGGCCTCAATTTATATATGTATATTTTCCATTTTCTATAATTTTATATTGCTGATATTCTCGATAATAGCTAAATCGTTAATATCTTGCTTTATATTATTATTAGACTTTTATTTGGCCTATTTGACTTAGCTATATTTATTAGGTAGGATGTAAAATTTTATATTGTGCTAGAGTGTATCGTAACTGCCTTGGAGTTGGCAAACTAGCTTGTTAACTACCATTTGCTTGTTTGTGTCAGCCTGTACCTAGCACCGTCTTTGAGTAGCCGTGCTACAGTGTAGCTGGATGGTCACGTGGGGAGTCACGTGACCACACCTGAGGTGGGGAGTGGATTCTCCTCCCTCTCTCTCTCTGGCCTGCTGACCATCGTCGAGTCAACACCTCGCTCCTATTTCTACTTGTTTTCTCGACATTTAGACTCTGTTGGGTAGAGTATGTATTCAGTGGTGAGACGAATCATACTTTCAGGACTCTGTGTAACTCTGTTCACAGAGGATAGACTAGACAGTGATTTCCGACGTTTTTCTGGGTTGTGTGTCACATTGACACTGTGACAACTCAGGTCTCTAGCTACAGCTCTTGACCTAATTCGATAAGGCATCTGTGCATCGTCACAGTCTGGGATTGTTTATGCTGAACCTAGCTTCAATAGTAAGGGAGTTTTGTGACTATTTTGGAGGATCTACTGACGGTCCCCAGTTAGGGTTGATTTTCTATCTCCTTGTTCCTGACGCTGTGTTGCTGTTGCTTGTTATATTGCTGTTCTGCGAATTGGTCATTTTACTGGTCAATCAAGCTGTTCTGATTGTTAGTTTGTTAGAGAAGCTAGCTTATGAGAAGTTCAGGCGGACACTGGTTGAGTCGAGTCATAGAGTCACCGGGAGCACACTCATACACACATTTATTCTTATTTGTATATATTATTGTAATTACTGACATTGTACCTGATGGTACGTCAGAGTCATTTAGATATATGTGCCTTCAGCACAGACTTATTGTATATGAGAGCAGTGTAGGAGCTACCCTCCTAATTAACTTAATGAACATCCTTATTATATGTACATTTATTTACTTTGAAACCCTAAACACTAACTTGTTTAATAAACATATTAAATTTTATGCTTTGGTTAGTACCCTACTAGTTGTAATCCTCTTGAAGCTTATTAAATATGCTGGATAACTGGACCAGGAGACTGACTTTGTTGCAAAAGCCCAGTAACAGGCTGGATGCTAGAAGGGCTATCCTTTCTAGTGTTCGCTGGAGATGTCTATTGCTAATAGATATCGTGTCATTTTGTAACAACTTCCACCGAGCCACCTCGGCGGACAAAAGAGAGGGCGGCCGGATATCCGCCACAAAGCATACCGCCTTCGGCCACCACCCCCGGAATCCGAAAGGTGGCCTCCAGAGATACACCCGTCGCCCGAAGGACATCCCCAGGCGATCCCCATTCCACGGCAAACTACACCACCGCCAAGAACCTCAATGGAATGGGAATGGACCACGGTACCCTTCCCCCTACCTAGGAACTAGAATGCCTGTGGAGAGAAGCTCCCAGGGTAAAAATGGGAAGGAAATAAGGGAGGGATGAGGAGGAGGAGGAAAGGGAAAAGGGAAGATGGGAAAGGGGAGGGGTGATTGGGGGGTAATTAGGTTCGGTCTGAGGAAGAAGACCAAGAGGTCCAATTCCTCAGACCGATAGCCTCTTTACCGCGACAAGGAGCCCCCCTTAAGGAGGTTCCTACCTCCAGGACTTGTGTGTAGCAGCAACTCTGTGTCCTGAATTACAGCACATCGTGTTAGCAAAACCACTTTCACCGACCTCACATTAACTCCTGTCTATCAGTCTTTTATCTATCTATCTATTTTCTTTTCTATCTTCTTATCTATCTGTTTACTTATGAATATATATTATTATTATTACTATTAATTTTCGGTATCAAGGAAACGGAAACTTATATAGGTTTCCTGAATGTTATATGTCTTTGTTTGGTATTTTTTTCTCTTCCTTCAACTGTCTGACATTTTTGTTCTTCAACTGTGAATATTAGGTGAGTACAAATAGGATGCTGGAATATCAGACGCAAAGCAGATGGAGGATCGAGCCTCCACTACGTCTTGCACTGAATGACTCATCGGGTTAGTGCTTCACATGAATAATGGTTTAATAATTAACTTGAGAATGCGTAGTCAAATCGGTATAGTAACGAAAGCCTTGAAGAATTAGAATGTTCACTAACCTCACTACCGAAGTTGCTGAACACATTCCCAGCATCCTGGAATGGCTCGGATAATTTTAAAACTTTCAAACGTTCCACAAAAGCCAGGCAACAATGAGAATCAAAAGTGTTGGTGCAGATTTGAAAATTTTCTGTGTAAAATAGTGTGAAATATTTATTTACTTTAAATCACGTTTAAAAATTTTTACTAAAATGGCTGAAAAAATCTTGATTTGTTAATAAGATGAATTTCTCGATAATGTCTTTTCTGTTCAGCTTCAGAGTTTTATTTTTGGCTTCATTTAAACATCATTGTTATATACATTGAGTTACGTATGTTTCATTCCGCCAACTTTCCATTGTAAGAACTAGTGAATGCCTCTTATGATAGAATTCAAACTCTAAGTGGTTATATATATCTTAAAATATATTTTTTTATTAATTTGTGGATTTATGGTATTTTAAAATAAAATGATGTGACATTTTCGAGTTTTCGCAATATTTTCAGCTACATTATAATTTTTTTTGTGTTTATTACATTATCTGCTTCGAAATGTCAACGTGTGTGTAATGTATCATGGACATGATTCACAGGTTTGTTTGTATCATGGACATGATTCACAGGTTTGTTTGTATCATGGACATGATTCACAGGTCTGTTTGTATCATGGACATGATTCACAGGTTTGTTTGTATCATGGACATGATTCACAGGTCTGTTTGTATCATGGACATGATTCACAGGTTTGTTTGTATCATGGACATGATTTACAGGTTTGTTTGTATCATGGACATGATTCACAGGTCTGTTTGTATCATGGACATGATTCACAGGTTTGTTTGTATCATGGACATGATTCACAGGTTTGTTTGTATCATGGACATGATTCACAGATCTGTTTGTATCATGGACATGATTCACAGGTTTGTTTGTATCATGAACATGATTCACAGGTTTGTTTGTATCATGGATATGATTCACAGGTTTGTTTTTATCATTGACATGATTCACAGGTTTGTTTGTATCATGGACATGATTCACAGGTTTGTTTGTATCATGGACATGATTCACAGGTTTGTTTGTATCATGGACATGATTCACAGGTTTGTTTGTATTATGGACATGATTCACAGGTTTGTTTGTATCATGGACATGATTCACAGGTTTGTTTGTATCATGGACATGATTCACAGGTTTGTTTGTATCATGGACATGATTCACAGGTCTGTTTGTATCATGGACATGATTCACAGGTTTGTTTGTATCATGGACATGATTCACATGGTTCTGTTTGCTATCATGGACATGATTCACAGGTTGTTTGTATCATGGACATGATTTACAGGTTTGTTTGTATCATGGACATGATTCACAGGTTCTGTTTGTATCATGGACATGATTCACAGGTTTGTTTGTATCATGGACATGATTCACAGGTTTGTTTGTATCATGGACATGATTCACAGATCTGTTTGTATCATGGACATGATTCACAGGTTTGTTTGTATCATGGACATGATTCACAGGTTTGTTTGTATCATGGACATGATTCACAGGTTTGTTTGTATCATGGACATGATTCACAGGTTTGTTTGTATCATGGACATGATTCACAGGTTTGTTTGTATCATGGACATGATTCACAGGTCTGTTTGTATCATGGACATGATTCACAGGTTTGTTTGTATCATGGACATGATTCACAGGTTTGTTTGTATCATGGACATGATTCACAGGTTTGTTGTATCATGGACATGATTCACAGGTTTGTTTGTATCATGGACATGATTCATAGGTTTGTTTGTGTCATGGACATGATTCACAGGTTTGTTTGTATCATGGACATGATTCACCGGTTTGTTTGTATCATGGACATGATTCACAGGTTTGTTTGTATCATGGACATGATTCACAGGTCTGTTTGTATTATGGACATGATTCACAGGTCTGTTTGTATCATGGAATGATTCACAGGTTGTTTGTATCATGGACATGATTCACAGGTTTGTTTGTATCATGGACATGATTCACAGGTTTGTTTGTATCATGGACATGATTCACAGGTCTGTTTGTATCATGGACATGATTCACAGGTTTGTTTGTATCATGGACATGATTCACAGGTTTGTTTGTATCATGGACATGATTCACAGGTCTGTTTGTATCATGGACATGATTCACAGGTTTGTTTGTATCATGGACATGATTCACAGGTTTGTTTGTATCATGGACATGATTCACAGGTTTGTTTGTATCATGGACATGATTCACAGGTTTGTTTGTATCATGGACATGATTCACAGGTTTGTTTGTATATGGACATGATTCACAGGTTTGTTTGTATCATGGACATGATTCACAGGTCTGTTTGTATCATGGACATGATTCACAAAAAAAAAAAAAAAAAAAAAAAATTTTTTTTTTTTTTTTTTTTTTTTTTTTTTTTTTTTTTTTTTTGATCATGGACATGATTCACAGGTTTGTTTGTATCATGGACATGATTCACGGTCTGTTTGTATCATGGACATGATTCACAGGTCTGTTTGTATCATGACATGATTCACAGGTTGTTTGTATCATGACATGATTCACAGATCTGTTTGTATCATGGACATGATTCACAGGTCTGTTTGTATCATGGACATGATTCACAGTTGTTTGTATATGGACATGATTCACAGGTCTGTTTGTATCATGGACATGATTCACAGGTTTGTTTGTATCATGGACATGATTCACAGGTTGTTTGTATCATGGACATGATTCAGGTCTGTTTGTATCATGTACATGATTCACAGGTCTGTTTGTATCATGGACATGATTCACAGGTCTGTTTGTATCATGGACATGATTCACAGGTCTGTTTGTATCATGGACATGATTCACAGGTCTGCTTGTATCATGGACATGATTCACAGGTCTGTTTGTATCATGGACATGATTCACAGGTTTGTTTGTATCATGGACATGATTCACAGGTTTGTTTGTATCATGGACATGATTCACAGGTTTGTTTGTATCATGGACATGATTCACAGGTTTGTTTGTATCATGGACATGATTCACAGGTTTGTTTGTATCATGGACATGATTCACAGGTTTGTTTGTATTATGGACATGATTCACAGGTTTGTTTGTATCATGGACATGATTCACAGGTCTGTATCATGGACATGATTCACAGGTATGTTTGTATCATGGACATGATTCATAGGTCTGTTTGTATCATGGATATGATTCACAGGTTTGTTTGTATTATGGACATGATTCACAGGTTTGTTTGTATCATGGACATGATTCACAGGTCTGTATCATGGACATGATTCACAGGTCTGTTTGTATCATGGACATGATTGCGACAGGATATTGTTTGTATTATGGACATGATTCACAGGTTTGTTTTATCATGGACATGATTCACAGGTCTGTATCATGGACATGATTCACAGGTCTGTTTGTAAATTTCAAGTGTGACATGATTCACAGGTTTGTTTGTATCATGGACATGATTCACAGGTCTGTATCATGGACATGATTCACAGGTCTGTTTGTATCATGGACATGATTCACAGGTTTGTTTGTATCATGGACATGATTCACAGGTCTGTTTGTATCATGGACATGATTCACAGGTCTGTTTGTATCATGGACATGATTCACAGGTTTGTTTGTATCATGGATATGATTCACAGGTTTGTTTAGGACATTCACATGTTTGTACATAATGATTCACAGGTTTGTTTGTATCATGGACATGATTCACAGGTTTGTTTGTATCATGGACATGATTCAGTTTTTACATGGAATGATTCAGTTTGTTGTTGTAATGCATGGACATGCAGTTCACAGGTTTGTTTGTATCATTGACATGATTCACAGGTTTGTTTGTATCATGCACATGATTCACAGGTTTGTTTGTATCATGCACATGATTCACAGGTTTGTTTGTATCATGCACATGATTCACAGGTTTGTTTGTATTATGGACATGATTCACAGGTTTGTTTGTATCATGGACATGATTCACAGGTTTGTTTGTATCATGGATATGATTCACAGGTTTGTTTACAAGCGTCTGGTACATAGAACATTCCCATATTTGTGTTTCCGTGTGACTGCTGGAAAATGGCTCCTCAAATCGGCCATTTTGCCATTTTAACCTCGAAATAATAGAGTTGTATTTAATTTTTTTTTGCATTATTTTCCCCTTGATGCTGGTGAGGAGCTCTTGATCCAAGGAACTGGGCTTATCTTTCTTTTCCTTTAATCGAATTAAAATGCCTCGCATTCTATGATTACGTTTAATGATTGAACGTAAAAAAAAGTTAATGGATGGTTTGATGGGTTTAGGTTGTTAAGGCAACAGCTGGAAAGCCAGCTGGTGGTCAGACTATTAGCAGACTGCATCATATAACAACTTTTGGGTCAGTGTTGGACTATTAAGTAGTCACTCAGAAACTTGTTCATGATCCAAGTCAGACCAAAATGTTGTCAGAAGTTTTAGTCTCCTAAGTGCAGATTTTTTATATATGATTGTCAACGTGGCTCACCTAAAACTTACTTAATTTGTTTCTTAACAGCTGTTCAGTCTTACCTACAGGAAAGTTTAGATTGATTTTAGTGAGTTTAGGTTCCATTTCGCATTTTTGGAAGGAATTAGAAAAAAAATAAATGCTGCTTTCTCATGTGATAATTTCTGAGTGCCTAATCTAATTAGCTTCAATACTTTCATGTTTATAAGCTGATAATGCACCTTGTGAGCGGCTTCAATCTTGATGTGCTTGTGTATTTTACGATAGTGATCTCTTTAGTCGCGCTGAAAGGTTTCAATTAGATTTAGACAGTATATGTCCTAATTTACATATGATGACTAGTGAATGTTCTGATTCCTGATTATAGAGAGGAGAGAGGGAGATTATTTTCCAGTGACAGTAGGCCTTAGACACAGATGAGTGACATTACCATGGCTGCTTAACATACACACGACTGTATCAGAAGTGAACACTGGGGTGTGTGGGAGAGGTGTGCGATTCAAAGAGAAGGGATCAGGTACGGAGTGGAAGTTGTCGCATTTGTTTTTTGGCGATGATGGTATTATTTTGAAAGATACGGAAGAAAAGGTGCAAAGATTCATAAAGAAATTTGGGAAGGCATATAAAAGAAGATAACTCAAAATAAACATAGGAAAGAGCAAGGTGATGAAAGTATAAAAATATAGACATTGAGAGAATAAGTATGAGATGGGAGGGAGGGAGTATGTGAGTGAATATTTGGGAGTGGACTTGTCAGTAGATTGTTGTATGAGAAATGACGTGAACCACAAAACGGACTAAGAAAAAAAGGTGGGTGATGCATTGAGGCATCTCTGGAAATAAAGAACCTTATTCACGGATCTCTGAAGGTTCAACAGCACTATCAGACCCTCAATGAGGATTTGATAAGGCTGATTCCTTCTTATGGAAATGAAAAGATAGAAAATCAATGATAACATTAAAGATAAACAATTTTGTTAATACTATGTAGAACTTGTATAGAATATAAAACACTTAAACATGAAGATAATCCTTCCGGAAGCAAAGAATGAAAAATTAAATATGTAAATAATCAGTGACTCAAAGCTAATATGTATACAATATGTGAATAACATTGCAGTGCGGTGCCGATGTTCTGGGCACGTAGCTATGAATCGTGGATTGGAACTCTGAGCCGGTGTTGATGTCGGGGATGAGGCCCACTGCTGGACGTGACTGTTGTCACACCTGAAATAAAGTGACCCCAACATGAGTAGGGATTCTGAAGAACCGAGGTACTGGGGTCCTCTGACAACCAGTAGAATCGCCAGTGGTGAACCACAATGAGATTTTGGTGGAGTGGTAATACGGGTTTAGGATGGTATGAAGATGATTGCGTTTCAGCTACGAGCGGAAGAGGTCCAGTTTATGTACTGATGGCAGATTAAGTCTCTGATCTAAGTCTAGATCTTTGCTGCCCCTCTTGTCTCGCCTGTGTCGGATGACCCAAGTCGATAATCAAGGAGACTTGATGGGAGCCGAAAGTCAAGTGCCTGTCAACTGGTGGGAGGGACACACGTCAACTCCCCCAGGGTGAAGGGGTGGGGAGAGGAATAGCAGTAACGATGTAAACACCTAACAGAACAAGCATACCACCCAACAAACTACCACCACCACTCATTTATACATCCACTCCTATCTAATAAACATTTCCCCTCACACTCCCCATACCAAGAATTATAGTCAAGTAATATAAGAAGAATTAACGAGGAAAAAGTTCTATATATGAAAAGTCATGTATTGAAAGTAACTATTTCAACTGACTGTCACAACTTAACCAGTCAGAGAAATAGTTAGAAGAGCCATTGATATATACTATATGAAACTGATAAGACTGAAGGGCCAATGTCCACCTTCCTTCAGTCGAATACAGAGGTGACATTTTTGTGCAGTCAGTGGAAAAAGTGTAGAGGTAATTTTATTGAATTTATTCTCTCAGCTTTGAGCTGAGATTTAAGATTTATGTACTAGAACCAGAAGTGAGTTGTAGCAGTTAGAAACTGGTTTAATTTTGGTTGGTACCTACTAGAAGATTTCCATGACCTACTTACTACTCGTGTAGTATACAACACAAGAAGAGAATCTCATAGTGATAGTATACCACATGAAGAACTACGACAATAGTATATAGTTAAAACGACTGCGTTCTTCAAAATGATGGGATACCATCATCAGAAGAATACCACTGTGATGGTGTACCACAATGATGGGATATCATCAGAAGAAGAATACCACTGTGATGGTATACCACAATGATGGGATACCATCATCAGAAGTATACCACTGTGATGGTGTACCACAATGATGGGATACCATCATCAGAAGAATACCACTGTGATGGTGTACCACAATGATGGGATACCATCATCGAAGAATACCACTGTGATGGTGTACCACAATGATGGATACCATCATCAGAAGAATACCACTGTGATGGTGTACCACAATGATGGGATACCATCATCAGAAGAATACCACTGTGATGGTGTACCACAATGATGGGATACCATCATCAGAAGAATACCACTGTGATGGTGTACCACAATGATGGGATACCATCATCAGAAGAATACCACTGTGATGGTGTATAACAATGATGGGATACCATCATCAGAAAGAATACCACTGTGATGGTATACCAATGATGGGACACCATCACAGAAGAATACCACTGTGATGGTGTACCACAGTGATGGGATACCATCAGAGAGAATACCACTGTGATGGTGTACCACAGTGATGGGATTACCGAATCCAGGTACGCTCTGCGGCCCGGCTGTGACCAGCGTCATGTTACCAGAGCCTGATCACCAGGCTGTACTCCGCACGCAGTCCAACGTACGAACCACAGCCTGGCTGGTCAGGTACCGACCATCATCAGAAGAATACCACTGTGATGGTGTACCACAGCGATAGGACACTATCATCAGAAGAATACCACTGTGATGGTGTACCACAGTGATGGGATACCATCATCAGAAGAATACCACTGTGATGGTGTACCACAGTGATGGGATACCATCATCAGAAGAATACCACTGTGATAGTGTACCACAATGATGGGATACCATCATCAGAAGAATACCACTGTGATGGTGTACCACAGTGATGAGATACCATCATCAGAAGAATACCACTGTGATGGTGTACCACAATGATGGGATACCATCATCAGAAAAATACCACTGTGATAGTGTACAACAATGATGGGATACCATCATCAGAAGAATACCACTGTGATGGTGTACCACAGTGATGGGATACCATCATCAGAAGAATACCACTGTGATAGTGTACCACAATGATGGGATACCATCATCAGAAGAATACCACTGTGGTGGTGTACCACAGTGATGGGATACCATCATCAGAAGAATACCACTGTGATAGTGTACCACAGTGATGGGATACCATCATCAGAAGAATGCCACTGTGATGGTGTACCACAGTGATGGGATACCATCATCAGAAGAATACCAAAGTGATGGTGTACCACAATAATGGGATACCATCATCAGAAGAATACCACTGTGATAGTGTAGCACAATGATGGGATACCATCATCAGAAGAATACCACTGTGATGGTGTACCACAATGATTGGATACCATCATCAGAAGAATACCACTGTGATCGTGGACAACAGTGATGGGATACCATCATCAGAAGGATACCACTGTGATGGTGTACCACAATGATGAGATGCCATCAGAAGAAGAATACCACTGTGATAGTGTACAACAATGATGGGATACCATCATCAGAAGAATACCACTGTGATGGTGTACCACAATGATTGGATACCATCATCAGAAGAATACCACTGTGATGGTGGACAACAGTGATGGGATACCATCATCAGAAGAATACCACTGTGATGGTGTACCACAATGATGGGATACCATCATCAGAAGAATACCACTGTGATAGTGTACAACAATGATGGGATATCATCATCAGAAGAATACCACTGTGATGGTGTACCACAATGATGGGATACCATCATCAGAAGAATACCAATGTGATGCTGTACCACAATGATGGGATACCATCATCAGAAGAATACCACTGTGATAATGTACCACAATGATCGGATACCATCATCAGAAGAATACCACTGTGATAGTGTACCACAATGATGGGATACCATCATCAGAAGAATACCACTGTGATGGTGTACTACAGTGATGGGTACCATCATCAGAAGAATACCACTGATGGATCTGTCCCCAATGATATACCATCATCAGAGAATACCACAGTGATGGTGTACCACAATGATAGGATACCATCATCAGAAGAATACCATGTATGTGTACCACAATGATGAGATACCATCATCGAAGCCTGTGATAGTGACCACTGATGAACCATCATCGAATACCGCGTGATGGTGTACCACAAGATGAACCATCAGAAGAATACCATGTGATGGTACCATGATTGATACATCATCAGAAGATACCACTGGATGGTGACCACAGTGATGGGTTACTATCATCAGAAGAATACCACTGAATTGTGAACCACAATGATGGGATACCATCATCAGAGGAATATCATGAGGAAACACATGATGAGTACCATCATCAGAAGAATACCACTGTGGGTGTACCACAATGATGAGATACCACATGAAGAATACCACTGATAGTAACCATGATGGGATACCATCATCAGAGAATACCTGTGATGGTGTACCATGTGGGTACCATCATCAGAAGAATAACCTGTGATGTGTACACATGATGGGATACCATCATCAGAAGAATACCACTGTGATGGTTAATGATGGACCCACAGAGAAGAATACCACTGATGAATACCACATCGAAGAATACCACTGTGATGGGTACCACAGTGATGGGATACCATCATCAGAAGAATACCACGTGATGGGATACCATCATCAGAAGAATACCACTGTGATGGTGTACCACAGTGATGGGATACCATCATCAGACGAACCAGATGGTACCACAGTGATGGGATTACATGGGAGAACTCAGGGTCAATCCGACGGCCGGTCTGACCAGGCCTCAGTGACAGACCTAGTCAACCAGGTGTCCACTGCCGACCAGTCCACTAGAACCACACCTGGCTGTGTACCGACATCATCGAAGATCATGCGAGGTACCACGAGTAGGATACCATCATCAGAAGAATACCACTGTGATGGTGTACCACAGTGATGGGATACCATCACAGAAGAATACCACTGTGATGGTGTACCACATGATGGGATACCATCATCAGAAGAATACCACTGTGATAGTGTACCACAATGATGGGATACCATCATCAGAAGAATACCACTGTGATGGTGTACCACAAGTGATGAGATACCATCATCAGAAGAATACCACTGTGATGGTGTACCACAATGATGGGATACCATCATCAGAAGAATACCACTGTGATAGTGTACAACAATGATTGGATACCATCAGAAGAAGAATACCACTGTGATGGTGTACCACAGTGATGGGATACCATCATCAGAAGAATACCACTGTGATAGTGTACCACAATGGTGGGATACCATCATCAGAAGAATACCACTGTGGTGGTGTACCACAGTGATGGGATACCATCATCAGAAGAATACCACTGTGATGGTGTACCACAGTGATGGGATACCATCATCAGAAGAATGCCACTGTGATAGTGTACCACAGTGATGGGATACCATCATCAGAAGAATACCAAAGTGATGGTGTACCACAATGATGGGATACCATCATCAGAAGAATACCACTGTGATAGTGTAGCACAATGATGGGATACCATCATCAGAAGAATACCACTGTGATGGTGTACCACAATGATTGGATACCATCATCAGAAGAATACCACTGTGATGGTGGACAACAGTGATGGGATACCATCATCAGAAGGATACCACTGTGATGGTGTACCACAATGATGAGATGCCATCAGAAGAAGAATACCACTGTGATGGTGTACAACAATGATGGGATACCATCATCAGAAGAATACCACTGTGATGGTGTACCACAATTATCATATAGATCAATGATATATTAGAAAGACCATATAACACATGGACAGTATTGATGACTGTGACACTTTTGCAATGTTTAGATATCTTTGTTGTGGTAACGTGTCTCCAACAAGTGTCTGTCTGGGTCGGTACAGAGATGAATGGTGGAGGATGAGAAGAAGTTTGAGGTAATCAGTCCCTCAGCCTGGTGTCGTGTTCGGTACATCAATCGGTCTTAAATACTACACTAATCAATTATAATAATGATACCATACCACAATGAGGGTATTCCACATTGATGGAATTGCTCAATGTTAGTATATAAAAAATGATGTTATGCCTCAATAATTGTATATCACATTAATATTTTGCAACAATTATAGTTCATTAAAAGATTGTATACTCAGATGAGGGTATGCAATAAATGATATACTGCAATGATATTTTGCAATTTGAAGGTCTAATCCAATAGAAGTATTATATAATGATAGTATACCACTTCTTAATTCTCCATAAACTTCAGCTCTTTATCCATCTTATTGTCCTCAACCTCCTCTTCCTCCTCATTCTCCACTTCCTCCAACTCTCCTCCTCTACCTGATCCTCCTGATCCTCAGACACAAACTTATCTTATCCTTAAATCCCTGTACCAAGAAGAGGCTGTGGGCACAGGTAAGGAGATCCCAAGATTACTGAGTAGATGAGCAAACAAGTTAGCATCACCTCTAAGTCGCTTCTGTCAGCACTGCTTAGTACAGTGTAAGGGGTCTTCTCTGTGGAAAGAGGCAGACGTATTCCCTGTTCACAAAAACAAGAACAGATCGGAAATCAGCAACTATTGATGAGTGTCATTATAGTCAGTCACTGGCATGATTCTTAAGACAATAAGCTCATGGCAGATAACAGCGTTTTTCGACTACCACTCAATATTGACCACCGTCAACATGGCTTCAGATAAGGTCGCTCTGTTTCTGATCTGCTGTGAAACCTTTCCACTATGTAGCACCAATCACTGGATGAATTGAATATCAGCTGTGTTGTAGCATTGGACATTGCTAGTGCTTTCAACCAAGTATGGCACCAGGGGCTCCTGGCAAAACTGCAAGCACTAAGAG
This sequence comes from Cherax destructor, assembly GCA_009830355.1. Lineage (NCBI taxonomy): Eukaryota > Metazoa > Arthropoda > Malacostraca > Decapoda > Parastacidae > Cherax > Cherax destructor. The sequence continues at coordinate 14,087 of WNWK01033006.1, forward strand.
TCGCTCTTTCTTCACTCTGCCTCCTTACGTAGATCTCTCAGAGCAGTTCTCAATAGACTGTCAGGATCTTTAACACCAGTGGAGTGTGTGTGACCTTCCTATTATGTATAAGACCAATGTTGCTGAGACACTACACTTGGCTCCACTTCACGGACAGCGAGAAGAGAGACACTACACTAGGCTCCACTTCACGGACAGTGAGAAGAGAGACACTACACTAGGCTCCACTTCACGGACAGCGAGAAGAGAGACACTACACTTGGCTCCACTTCACGGACAGTGAGAAGAGAGACACTACACTAGGCTCCACTTCACGGACAGCGAGAAGAGAGACACTACACTAGGCTCCACTTCACGGACAGCGAGAAGAGAGACACTACACTAGGCTCCACTTCACGGACAGTGAGAAGAGAGACACTACACAACAACACAGACAGAAAATAGCTACTACATTTTGGCTTTTGTCTTTTCAAGAACATCCCGTCATCTGAGATCATTTATTCCACGGATGATTATATTCTGGAACGTTTCTAAAGCACAATGACATTAATGAAAATTAATCAGTTGACTAAATGGTAGTGCAGGCCCACAGGTGGCTCTTAGTTTGAACATGAAGTTATGAACTCTTAACTCTTAACTCTTGAAACGCCTATTGTTACATCACTTTTTCTCAAATTTCTTTGATTATCACTGGTCAACAACCATAATGCTTCCGAGACCAGAATGGTAATTTCCAACTAATTTTAGGTCACTGATAATGAATATCAATATAGACCTACGTGTCACAACAGGTTGCAACAGGCTTGCGGCAGTGTGTTTCTTACCAACACTCACAGTCTCACTGACCATTATTATTATTCCACTGGTTAATCTCCTCCCCCCTCGCTGGCTGAACCACACACAGGGAAGTGTTTGACTACGACTCATATTTAGTAACTTGGATAGCCAGACACTTCTTGCCAGGGAAAAAGTGAAGTTTTACCTTTGAAACACAACTTTCTCTGAGTTTTTCTGGTTATCCTGGGTAATTTACACATGTGTTACTATATATGATAATTTGTGTAAGTGTATTTACGTGTACCTAAATAAAGTTATTAGCCCATTGTTATTTAACGGAGTTTGTTTCCTTACGATGGAAAAATTTACACAAATTCATTAAAATACGACCTTTGCATTATACTACATTTGCGTATTTTTCCATCATTTCTTTACGCATTATTTGACATCAGTTTTTGATCGTTCTTTGTCTCCATTGTTTTACACAATGACAGAATAAGTTACTTAGAGCATTTTGAATGTGTGTTGTTTTTAAATACGTATTAGCAAATAAGAATAATAGACGTGGACACATGTCGCATTGGAATGTTAGCTAGAATATATTGGAACATAGGAATCTGCACGCTTTGTACGGGAGAGAGAGAGAGAGAGAGAGAGAGAGAGAGAGAGAGAGAGAGAGAGAGAGAGAGAGAGAGAGAGAGAGAGAGAGAGAGAGGAGAGAGAGAGAGAGAGAGAGAGGAGAGAGAGAGAGAGAGTGTTGTAAGTCTTGCGTGTAATGAACATTATTAATTCCATTTACTCATCTCTCTTAAACATTTCTCAGCTTCAGTTTTGCAACGTTCTCGTCTTAGGAAAAACACAAATACTTGTGGTTTAGGGTAGAATATTTTAACAAATTAACCTCCAATAGCATCAATAACCGCCAATAACACTACAGCGTCAATTAGATAATATTAATAATAATAGTAGTAATAATAATTATCAATAACGGCAACAACAATAATAATAAAATTATAATATAATTATAATAATAAAATAGTAATAATAATAATTATAATACAATAATAATAATTATAATACAATAATAATAATTATAATACAATAATAATAATTGTAATACAATAATAATAATTATAATACAATAATAATAATTATAATACAATAATAATAATTATAATACAATAATAATAATTATAATAAAAATTATTATTCCATACTCGACAGCTCATCGCCACAGACATGAACAAACAATATACCAACATTTTAGACGAGAACTTCTATTGCTTGCAAATGAATGAGTCACTTAAACAATAATAATATTTTGAGCTTAGGCCTCATTTTTGTCTGGTTATTTAAGTCTCGGGGAAGAGCTAAAAGTGCAGAGGTTATAAGAGCATTGGGGAATTTAAGGGAATCAGATGCGATCCAAAGGAAGGGAGGTTATCCCCAAGTCTTTGTTTAAAGGTATCACTGATATACACAACAAGAATATTATTATTATCATCATAATTAAGCTCTTAACCCACAAAGGGTACACAGCGAAACAAGAATAAAAAAAAGCACAATACCGTGACTTGAACAATACACATATAACCCTCATACAGGAAATACTTATGATGACGTTTTATTTTATTTCAAGAGTCAGTGAACTCATGCAGGTCATATTGGATAACAAGAGGTGGAGGCTCGACCCTCCGTCATCATTTAGTGGCCTGGTGTCTGATCAATCAGGCTCTCACTACCCGCAAAGCACTAGAGACAATGGAAAGATTAGCAGCGAAAATAGTGAGGCTGACTCACCATTAACAAACAGAAGATGTCAGCTTCCACCATCCCTGGTTGACCAGGCCTTGATCCACCGCCAGGCCTTGATCCACCGCCAGGCCTTGATCCACCGCCAGGCCTTGATCCACCGCCAGGCCTTGATCCACCGCCAGGCCTGGCCATGGACCAGGCCTTGATCCACCGCCAGGCCTGGCCATGGACCAGGCCTTGATCCACCGCCAGGCCTGGCCATGGACCAGGCCTTGATCCACCGCCAGGCCTGGTCATGGACAAGGCCTTGATCCACCGCCAGGCCTGGCCATGGACCAGGCCTTGATCCACCGCAAGGCCTGGCCATGGACCAGGCCTTGATCCACCACCAGGCCTGGCCATGGACCAGGCCTTGATCCACCGCCAGGCCTGGCCATGGACCAGGCCTTGATCCACCGCCAGGCCTGGCCATGGACAAGGCCTTGATCCACCGCCAGGCCTGGCCATGGACCAGGCCTTGAACCGCCAGGCCTGGCCATGGACCAGGCCTTGATCCACCGCCAGGCCTGGCCATGGACCAGGCCTTGATCCACCGCCAGGCCTGGCCATGGACCAGGCCTTGATCCACCGCCAGGCCTGGCCATGGACCAGGCCTTGATCCACCGCCAGGCCTGGCCATGGACCAGGCCTTGATCCACCACCAGGCCTGGCAATGGACCAGGCCTTGATCCACCGCCAGGCCTGGCCATGGACAGGCCTTGATCCACCGCCAGGCCTGGCCATGGACCAGGCCTTGATCCACCGCCAGGCCTGGCCATGGACCAGGCCTTGATCCACCGCCAGGCCTGGCCATGGACCAGGCCTTGATCCACGCCAGGCCTGGCCATGGACCAGGCCTTGATCCACCGCCAGCCTGGCCATGGACCAGGCCTTGATCCACGCCAGGACCTGGCCATGGACCAGACCTTGATCCACCGCCAGCCTGGCCATGGACCAGGCCTTGATCCACGCCAGGCCTGGCCATGGACCAGGCCTTGATCCACCGCCAGGCCTGGCCATGGACCAGGCCTTGATCCACCGCCAGCCTGGCCATGGACCAGGCCTTGATCCACCGCCAGGCCTGGCCATGGACCAGGCCTTGATCCACCGCCAGGCCTGGCCATGGACCAGGCCTTGATCCACCGCCAGACGTTGCCATGGACCACTTTAATCCACAGCTGCAACCTGGCAATGACCATTTGCCTTGATCACAATCAGTACTGCATTGACCAGCTCTTGATCACCGCCAATTCCTGAGCCATGGACCAGATCTCACTGCCAGGCCTGCCATGACAGGCCTTGATCCACTGCCAGGCCTGGCCATGGACCAGGCTCTGACACACGCCAGGCACTGGCCAAGGACCAGCCTTGATCCACCACCAGGCACTGCTGACCAGGCCTGACACTACTGCAGCAGCAGACCAACACTTACACTGACCAACAGATTCTAGAACACTATACAAACCAACCTATGACCTGGACAAACAATTTACGACAATACCAACTGTTACTGCCACCTAACCTTACTAATAACAGTCCAACTATACTGATCATCACCATATAACTAGATGACACAATCTCACTTGCAATAGATGCACAAAACCAACACTACTGACACAACACACCAACACTACTGACACAACACACCAACACTACTGACACAACACACCAACACTACTGACACAACACACCAACACTACTGACACAACACACAAACACTACTGACACAACACACCAACACTACTGACACAACACACCAACACTACTGACACAACACACAACACTACTGACACAACACACCAACACTACTGACACAACACACAAACACTACTGACACAACACACCAACACTACTGACACAACACACCAACACTACTGACACAACACACCAACACTACTGACACAACACACCAACACTACTGACACAACACACAACACTACTGACGCAATACACCAACAATACTGACACAACACACCAACACTACTGACACAATACACCAACACTACTGACACAACACACCAACACTACTGACACAACACACAAACACTACTGACACAATACTCCAACACTACTGACACAACACACCAACACTACTGACACAACACACCAACACTACTGACACAACACACCAACACTACTGACACAACACACCAACACTACTGACACAACACACCAACCTACTGACCAAACACCAACACTACTGACACAACACACCAACACTACTGACACAACACACAACACTACTGACACAAACACCAACACTACTGACACAACACACCAAACACTACTGACACAACACACAACAACACTACTGACACAACACACCAACACTACTGACACAACACACCAACACTACTGACACAACACACCAACACTACTGACACAACACACCAACACTACTGACACAACACACCAACACTACTGACACAACACACCAACACTACTGACACAACACACCAACACTACTGACACAACACACAACACTCTGACACAACCCAACACTACTGACACAACACACCAACACTACTGACACAACACACCAACACTACTGACACAACACACCAACACTACTGACACAACACACCAACACTACTGACACAACACACCAACACTACTGACACAACACACCAACACTACTGACACAACACACCAACATTACTGACACAACACAACAACACTACTGACACAACACACCAACACTACTGACACAACACACCAACACTACTGACACAACACACCAACACTACTGACACAACACACCAACACTACTGACACAACACACCAACACTACTGACACAACACACCAACACTACTGACACAACACACCAACACTACTGACACAACACACCAACACTACTGACACAACACACCAACACTACTGACACAACACACCAACACTACCATCACAACCCTGGACGGGTTTCCCTGTCATATTCCATCGAACAAGTTGCGTTTGCCTGTCATTTTTCGTCGTTCTGGACGGATTTCCCCTTCATATTCCGTCGCCTTGGACGAGGTTCCTTGTCATATTTCTTCGCCCTGGACGGGTTTCCATGTCATATACCGCTATCCTGGACGGGTTTCCATGTCATATACCGCTATCCTGGACGGGTTTCCATGTCATATACCGCTATCCTGGACGGGTTTCCATGTCATATACCGCTATCCTGGACGGGTTTCCATGTCATAAAAATTGAGGCCCCTTATATGCTTTCCCGAGGTTTCATGTCATAAGATCTGACGGGTTCCATGCATATCTATCCTGGGGTTTTCCCGAAAACCATCCTGGGCGGGTTTCATGTCATATACCCCATCTGGGGGGGTTTCCATGTCATAACGCTACCTGACGGGGTTTAGCAAAGGGAACCGGACGGCCATTCATATCCTATCCTGAGGGTTTTCCCTGTCATTCCCTTCTGACGGGGTTTCCATTATAAACGTTTTTGACGGGTTTTTTAAATATACCGCTATCCGGGAGGTTCCATGTCATATACCCATCTGGCTTTCCCCTGTCATATGACGGCTTTTCCGTTATTCCGGACGGGCATTCCTATCTGGTCGGTTTCCAGGGCAGCACCCGGGCGGAAAATAAACCGCTAGGACCCGGGTTTTCCCCCCTGTCAAAACCGCTTCCTGGCGGTTTTTATGTCATATCGCTTCCGAGGGTTTTTTCCGTTTTTAAGCCCCGTTCCACCAATCCCCTTTACGGGGTTCCCTTAAAAAACCCCTTCCCCGGGCGGCCCCATGTCAATCCGGGTTTTTGTCTTACCGCCCGGCGGAGCAAACCCCCATCCTGGGGCCCTTACTTCCCGGGGCGGTTTCATGTATAACCCATCCTGGGCGGGCCATGCATAACCGCTTTTCCGGGAGGGCTTTTCCCTGCCCTACGCCACCTGGGGCGGTTTCCTGCAATTCCATTGGGGGGGGAGCTTCCACGGTTTTATGTCAATTTTATCCTGGGGGAACATTCAATACTTTCCTGGGGGGTTTCCCTTCATATCCCATCCTGGACGGGCCCCAAAACCGCATCCTGGGCGGTTTTCCCTGTCAATACCGCATCCTGGAGGGTTTCCATTTAAACGCTTGATAGTTTCATGTCAAACCCGGGCGGTTTTATATAAACCCCACGGAATTTCCCCCTATATCCCCATCCTGGAAAATTTAGCTAACCCTTTGTTTATTCTTTATTATTTAAACAAAATTTTCCCGGCGGGGTTCCAGTCAAGGGGGCGGGCCCTTGTCCTGGGGGTTTCCCTGTCAAACCCATCCCGGGTTTTTTCATACCGGGGCCGAGGTTTCCGCATAGTATTACAAACATAAACCCCTTCCCGGACGGGGTTCCCTTCATATTCGCTATCCTGACGGTTTTCCCTGCAAACCCCCGGGGGCCACAAACGCTATCCTACCCGGTTTCCCTTTGGGCTTAGCTATCCTTGCATTCCATGTCATATCCCGGGCGGTTTCCCTGTCATATCCACCCCCGGCCTTTTAGTCATATCGCTTTGTTTTTCCCCGGGCGGGTTTCCACGGGTTTTGGACGGGGTTTCCCTGTCATTCCCTTACCTGGCGTTTCCATGTATATACCGCTATCCGGATGGGTATGCATGAAACCCGTCCGGATACGGATATGACATGGAAACCCGTCCCGGAAGCGGATTGTGGAAACCCCTCCCGGATGCGGAAAGACATGGAAAAACCGTCCGGATGCAATTGACATGGAAACCCCTCCAGGGTAGCTATTGACATGGAAAATGTCCAGGATAGCGGTATATGACATGGAAACCCCCAGGATAGCGGTATGACATGGCCCCGGATGGTATATGA
>WNWK01033007.1:0-21477 GCA_009830355.1 Cherax destructor
GTAGCTAAGCCCTTGAGTGCACTGTCTGTGCAAAATCATTTGCTCAAAAACGCACTTTATGGGCACACATGGGAGGCTCATCCTTTAGTTTCAAACTGTTCAGGGGTGTTGTGCAGCATTTACTACAACAAATATTTTCAAACCCCCACAAAATCAGCACCAAAAACTTCATGTGTGCTCAAGATTGGGATGGCTTTTACAAAAAAGTCATCATTGAATAGACATCGTCCCGTTGCAAAACAGGAAATGCCAAACAACAGATGATAAAGTTTTTCCCCGTGAAATTTGTGATGCTAGGTTTCACCAACAAAGTGATTTGAGGCGACATATGCTTGGGCACACAGGAGAAAAGCCATACAGATTAAAAATTGTGATGCTGGCTTTACTGAAATCTAGCCTTAATAAGCATAAGGGGAATTCACACAGGGGAAAAACCATATGTTTGTGAAGAATGTGACCAAGCATTTTCCTACCGCTATCAGTTTAACAGACATAGGGCTGCACATAGACAAGGCGATCAGAGAAGCAATTATTCTATGCCCTATGTCTGCTGAATAAATCAATACAGATTTAAACTCTTTTTTTTGTGGGAAAGCAATAATAATGGTTGAACTGTATGGGAAAACTGACAAGTTGTGGAAAACACTATAGATTAAACATTCAACATGAAAACGTTTTTTTTACAAGTACTTTTGTCCAATACAGTGTCAAACCAGAAGTATAGATATAGTGGGAATGAGTCTGTGTGGTCGGTGTGCGAATAAAAAAAAATTGCAGTATACACTGCAAAATTGAGAAAAAAAAAAAGGCCGGAAACCCTTTGCAGTCGATTTTCGTATGGTATATATTGATGTATTCTCGTTTTCTTGGTCTCATTTGATAGAATGGAAGATATATTACAGAAATAGAGATGATTTTGATTGGTATGACAATGACAAGTACCTTGAAATTGAGCTCAAAGTAGCGAAAATGTTCTTTTGGGCGATGTTAAAGGTAAACAAATCACCCCAAATCCCTTCAATAAAATAACTGGCGAGTCTTATATTCATGCACAAGTGCTCTGATATTATTTGTACCATTTTTACAATGATGCAGTTGTATACATAACAGTAAATCTTCGATTTTTTTTGAGAATAAAAATTCAAAATGAAAAGCAAAAGTAATGGAACAGGGGCCTGGAGACGTGACTAATGAACAGAGAACATGTTATTTTAGTGCCGGAATGTCTGCCTTGTTTATTCTGGACCCTATTTTGAAATTGGCATCATTTGAAATTTGTGTGAAATTGGAAAATTGCCATTTTCTGACCACTATTTTGGGTAGATGAAATTGGTAAATAGGCAGTTTCTTGTACTCAATCGATAGAAGAAAGGGAGTTCTATCGAAAAAACCCAAGTTTTAGGAGACTGGAAACATTGGAATTTGTCGAAAATAGGGCTCAAAGTGGGCAAAATCCCCAAAGCGTAAGTGTCATGGCTACCGAAAACCCGGGAAAGCATAATTCCGTTATTTTTCCCGATCAAATTTCATAATTTTTGGCGTTATGATCGGAAAAAGATTCTCTATCTTTTTATAAAAAAAAATTAAATTTTTTTTTCCAAAAAATTTTGACCCCAGGAACACTTTCCTAAAAAGGGGCCCGTCGACCCCCAAAGGGTTAAATAATATAATTGTAGCTAGATGGACTTTATTCGATACTTCATCGCATGCAATTATGTTGGGTATTGCATCTGCCAGGCAGATGCGTGCTATATGGCCATTGTCCTGTGCATCTCAAAATTTGGGGTTTCAAAATTTCATTAGTGTTTAACCCTTTGACTGTTTTGGTCGTATATACGTCTTACGAGCCACTGTTTGGACTTTTTATACTCAAAAAATTTTAGCGGCTTCAAATCAAGCGGGAAAGTTGGTAGGCCCACATTTTGAGAGAATGGGTCTGTGTGCGCTGTATAAAAAAAACCTGCAGCACGCAGTTTTTTAATGAAAAAAAAAAAATCTGACCGTGTTTTTTGGGTTAAAACACCGACTTTGAGTGTATTTTCGTATAGTATTTATGGTTTATTCTCTTTTTTGTGGTCTCATTTGATAAATGGAAAACATACTACAGAAATAGAAAATGATTTTGATTAGTGTCTGTGGGAAAAAGACCCAAATTAAACTCAAAGTAGGGGGAAAAGTTCGTTTTTTTCCAATGTTCAAAAAAGTAGCCCCAAAACCGCCCCCGCGTCCAATATAAATCAACTGGCGAGTCTAATATTGTTTCACAAAACAAAATTTTTTATACCATTTTTTCAATAATGCAATAGTCTGTATAATGGTAAATCTTCTATTTTTGTAATATTATAATCAAAAATTATAATCAAATAGAAGCGCTAAACCACAGGGTTTTTTTTTTTGAATAAAAAATCAAAAAAGAAAGTAAAGTAATATAAGAGGGCCTAAAAACATGACTAATGAACAGATAACATCTTATTTTAGTGCCAGGAATGTCTGCATTGTTTATTCTGGACCCTATTTTGAAATTGACAACTTTTTTTTTTTGCATGAAATTGGCCCAAAATTTCCAATTTTCTGACCACTTTTTTGGGTAGTTGAAATGGTAAATTGGTGGTTTCTATAGCTATGAGTTTGGTCGACTGGAACATTGAATTGGCGAAAATAGGGCTCAAAGTTGGTGAAATTGCCGATGTGTATATATGCCGAGATCACTAACTTTACGAGAGCGTAATTCCGTAAGTTTTCCATCAAATTTCATACTTTTGGTGTCATTACCATCGGGAAAAGATTCTCTATCATTCCATAAGATTTTTTTTTTGAAAATTTTGGACAACAGGAACGCCTCAGGATTAGGGGTTGCGACAGTCAAAGGGTTAAATAGTGTTGCTAGAATGTGTTATTTAAGTCTACTGTATTCAAAACCTCAGTCAAATTATTGCTGGTATCAGCTGATACCACCTTACTCAAAGGAGCACTGCAGTAGACCTACTGGCCCACTTTGGGCAATTCTTTCTCCAACTCTAGTTTCAAATCGCCTATTCCTCGTCTACCCTTCTGTTTGGTTTAGCGCTTCTTTTGATTATAATAATAATAATACCCTTCTGTTATTTACCCTACTTGTTCACCTGACTCCTTGTACTATAGAGTATACATGTATACTACTAATTCTAGTTGTCTGTGTACTAGGTCTGAAGTCATTTGTGGTGAAAGCGTTTCTGAATGAAATGTCTTGATCTGTGCATATGTCTCTCTTTCCACAATAATAATAATGTATTGAATGCTTTAAATACTATAACAGAATTATTTAACTTATGAAAATTATCACCAGCAATTGAAAAATACATTTCTTACAGCTATTTTCAGCTGTGAAAATTTTATATTTTGAATTATTATATTTATAGGGAAGAATTAAACCTGTACGGGTCATACAGCGCCTATGTATTTTCTGGGCATATTCTTCACATGCACTTGTCTTTTTTGTAAAAATTCGACAAGTTTATCATTCACTGCAAAAAAAATTCTTGTCCTTATCTTTTTAAAATTACATTATGTACATTTAAATTTATCTATTCTATGATTAAATATGAAAAATGTTGTCATGGATAGTTTAGATTGTAATTAGTGTTCAGATTTTCGTCCCATGTCATGATCAAACAGCTGGTTAATATTTTGTTATATATAATTTACCTTTATATATTAGAAACTTTAAGATAATTATTTTTAGCTGTATTTTGTGTATAAAATTTTATTCCATCATTATCACACTTTGAAAAAAAAAATAGAAAAGGACATTGTATAGAGATATATTGATATTGAATGTATAAAATTAAAAAGTAAAAATAATTTTGGATATTATCTTACATTTCACCTATTTTATTACAGGACTAAGAATGTTTCGTGTTTCTGATTTTGATAAACTTCTGTGGGTTACCATTTTTTCATGGTGGAAGGATGATTATTATTATTATTTTTTAAATCAAATAACCCTAAACCACAGGGTTATACAGCGCGGTGGAAGGATGAAACTCAGATGTTGAAACCCTGGCTGGGTTTCTTGTAAAGGGGGATGTGGCTGAAGAAAAATTGCTTGCCAGTTTAAGCAGGTAATGGAGGCATTGGTTCACATTAAACTGGCCTTGTGGCAACTAAACTCTCGATGGTTACCTGTACCCAAATGATGACAGTATGGTTATTATACTGTGGGCCCCACTTATATGGCAGGGGGTTTCCCGGGCTCCCCAGAAAGCAGAATGCCTTTTTTCCCTTATAAATATATGCCAGATAAGTTTACACTGACATATTTTAAACCCCTTAAATGGCCCAAACGTATGTATGTTCTTCCCCCTCTGCCCGAATATTTTAAAAAAAAAAGAAAACTATTTTTTATAGAAATAAAAACTTTTTTTAAGTGTTCTCTCTCCCAAGTCAGCCGTCTCCCCCCGGGCAGGGTGACCCAAAAAAAAACTTTCATCATTCAACATTTTCACCTCACTCATACATTATCCTGTCTTTGCAGAGGCACTCAGATATGACAGCTGAGAATAAGTCCTTCCCAGCTGTCACTACCCCAGACCCCCCCTTTTAACCCTTTGACTGTTTCGGTGGTTATATCGTCTTACGAGCCACTTTTTCCCGCGTTGAAATTCTAGGGCCTCAAATCAAGCGGGAAAAAGCTGGTGGGCCCCAAATTTGAGAGAATGGGTCAGGTATGATATAAAAAAATGGGCAGCCAGTGGTGCATTGTGGGAATGCCATTTCAGTGCCCTTTTCAGCATGCCTAGCGGTAGAATGATCTGACTCCTTGGTGCATCTGGGACTCTTCTCTTCCCATTGATAGCTCTAACACAGATGGAAGTTTCTCTGAAGATAAATTTCAGGGTTTTTGAGGTTTGTGACAAAAAACCGCCCAGGATACCAGGGGGAAAGAAGGAGGGGAAGGAAGGAAAAGAAAGGAAAGGGAAAGGGAATTAAGACGGAAAAAAGGGAAAAGGGGAGGAAAAAAGGAAGGAAGGAGAAAAAAAGGAAAAGGATGAGAAAAAGGAAGGAACAAAAGAAAAAGAAAGGAAGGAATGAAGGAAGAGATGAGAGGAAGGAAGAACGGAATTAAGGAAAAAGGAAAGGGAAAAAGAGATGAGAGGAAGGGGGAAAAGGAAAGGGAAAGGGAAAAATTAAGGAAAAAAGAGAAAGGAAGGAAGGAAGGAATAAAAGTAAAAAAGGAAAGGGAAAGGAATGAAGGAAGAAAGGAAGAGATGAGGGGAAAAGGGAAATAAGTAGGAAAGGAAGGAATGAAGGAAGAAAAGTGGGTGGAAAGGAAGGAAGGTTGTGGGGGAAAAGCATGCTCCCCATTTGTGTTGACAGGTTGCAGGCAGTGAGGGTGGTGGTAATGGTATAATATGTCATTTTGACAGCTAACTTCCCTGCTCAGAAAATTTTTAATGTCACACACACACCCCAACGGGTTTTTGAAGTGCTAATATGAGTTGATGGAAAGTGCCCAGTCATTATATTTTGTTATATATTATAGAACAATTTAAACAATTTTTTTTTATTGGGTTGGGTGTAAAAAATTTTGAAACAATATATTGATCTAATATTAGGTACTGAAATTGTACTCATAATAATAATAATGATAGTGCATAATAATAATAATAATAATAATAGTGCATAACAATAATAATAAATAATAATAAAAAAGTTCCTTACATTTTTAAAGATGTTTCCTCCCTTATCTTATCCCCAGTAATGACTGGTGACATTTGATGAGGGTGAGCTAGTCTTATCTTTTCTTATCAGTCAATAATTATATGGTGACATTTGAGGGTTACACTGCTTCACTTTATTTTTAGCTCCTATCTGTCTGTCTGTGTGTCTGTCTTTCTGTTTTCTGTCTGTCTGTTTTCGTCTCCTTTCTGTCTGCTTGCCCAGAGGTAGCTCATGAACCAAACTGGTATTCACAGATCCGCCAGTATAGCATTTTGTCTGGACTTTTGAGTTATCCTAGATAATTTACACTGGTATAATTGTATTTCGTTTTTCCCTGTGAGATAGAGACAGAGAGAAAATAATCAGAAGACAGATGGAGATAGAGACAGCCAAACAAGTACCCAGGTGGCCAGCCTGCCGCATCACTTTCCACTTAAAGGGGGTGTTAATTACATAATCAGTGAAACTTTGGTGTTTGCAATGTTTGCTCTGCTGGGGTCAATTTAACGACACCAAGTGTAAACCCATTCTATGCTGAAGGGATCTCAGGAATCGTGAAATTTGGAAGGGAGGAAAAATAAAACGTAAATACGTAGAAACGTCATTTAGCCCAATTATGTTGCCCTTACCGGTTTGCCCATTTAAGATTTCGAAAATTATCATCTTACCGTAAAGATGATTTCGTTTGGCAGGAGGAAAAATTTTTGAGCGCATGGTTTTTACTGCCCAAAAATCCTCATGCTTTGAGAAAAGGGGGTTTGTTTTTTTTCCCTTTCCCGTAAACTAAGTTTTTTTGATACCGGGGCCAGGGCAGTCTCGGCCTCTGCAACCACAATTAGGTGGTCAGTTACATACATTATCATACATGCAGCAATGTGTAGAGAACCTGGATAACCCAAGTCAGTCAATGGGAAAAACTGCCCTCTGACTTTTTTGGGGTTTTCCCAGGTTTCTACAATTTTTACCTTTGTTCTTAAAAACTTATCTGTGTATACCTGAATAAACTTCACAGTTTTTGGGAAGGAAAACAAGTAACCATTCCCGCAGTCTTGATACTACTACTGTTTTGTGGTTCAGCAGACACCACCCACCACGGACCCCCCCATTGCGTATTTCATGCGTTAAAATCCTGGCTCCCCGCTGTGTTTGTGAAAATAAAATAAATGAATTGTGTTTTTATCTTAATTAACAAAACAAGAATTGGGCATAACCCGTGGCCGTAAAGAAGTTACTTTTTAAAATAAAAAAAGTAAACATAAGTTTGTGGTGACTGACTAATGACTTGCGAACTAATGAAAATTGACGCACGAAAGACGCTGACTTACTGAATGCTTGCTACTTATGAAAACGCTGCCTACTGAATGCGGCTGACCTATGAATACGCTGACTTATTGGGAAAAAGCTGACTTACTGAAGCGACGACTTATTTTGGGCTTGCTGACTTATGAATGACTTATGCATGAATGCGCTGCTTATTTAATGACTTATGCTTCTAATGCTTGCGCCTATAAGACACGACCTACTGAATGACTTGACTGACTTCTGAATGCTTGACTTATGAATAATTTTACTTACTGAATGACGCGGCTTACTGAATGCGACTACTTACTGGGAAACGCTGACACTGGGAAAACGCGCTTACTAAAACGGCTGACTTCTGAAATTACCGACTTTCTGAATACGCGCCTATGAAAAACTTGACTGACCTACTGAATGCTTGACTATTAAAAAACTTTACTGCTTACTGAATGGCTTGACACTTACTGAATGGCGCTGACTTACAATGGCTTGACTGACTTACTGAATGGCTTTGACACTGAATGGCTTGACTGACTTCTGAATGGCTTTGACTTCAATTGACGCTTTTTGGGCAACAAATTGACCTCAGTTCAAAGAAATTCTTAAAAAATTTATTCCACCTCAGCCCAGTAGGGCCACACCATCCATATCCCTCTTTCCATCCCCAAAAAATCATTAAAAATTTAAGGTAAAAAAAACTATTATTTCTTTGCATTTGTAGTCTTAAGCGTAATAGATCATGAAATGCACTACAATTACATATCCACCCCCAGCTCAGTAGGGCCACACCATCCATATCCACTCTTCCCACCATCCACAAACATCATTCCCACAAATTTGGTAAAAAAAATTTTTTTCTATTGCATTTGTAGTCTTAAAACATAATAGATCATGACAATGAACTAAAATTACATATTGCCTTCAATTTTTCAAAAAATATTTGGTCTAAAAAAACTTTTTTGGGTTTTGGGGTCTCAAACCGTAACCCCATTTTTCCCATAAGTTCTGTTAATTATTTAAAGAAATTTCTAACCCGACTTTTCAGGGAAAGTAACTTCTGCTAAATGACGTTCTATTTCTTTGGGGGATATTGGGGAAAAAGTTATATACGTTTGGGGGTTTAAGGGGTTTAAAGGGACAATGAACTAGGGATTAAAAAAAAAAAGTAAAATACACACAGTACACTCGATCAAAAAATTTGTGTCTTAATGTGGGTGAAAGTAAATCAGTGGACCCCAGTTTGAACAAATTCATTCCAGAAGCCTGCTCAAAATGCCATTACTGACAATTTACTCCCCTTTAAAAATAATGTCAAGTAGGGTTAGTCCATTTCAGACCCCAAAACACACTTACAAAAACACTTACAATATTATACTTCATAATTTCGATTTGGGGGTTAATAACTCAGGGTCCACTGTAGTAATTTTAAGATGTCAGGTGTGGTGGTTTCCACCCCCCCCCCGAATATACATTTAAAAGGCCTAGAGGTAGAATACAGTACACTCATTACTTATCTTAATTTAAAATTCCCCACGTGATTCGTTCCCCCGGGAGCTGACTGAACGTAGATCTACGTTTCAAATGCTTTTAACCTTGCCACGTAAGCCCGAGTTGCCTAGAGTTAGAAATGGTCTGTACTCAGTGTGTGGTATTACAAAATGTGGGAATGACAAAAAAAATGCCTCTTCATTTTAAAAAAAAACAAAATTTATTTTTTTCAAAATCTTCATCGCAGTGAACGTATATCTACGTGTGGACAGTTTAAGAGGGTTAAAAAACTTGTAAGAAAATTTTTTCTTTCCAACAATGACAAAATGCTGAAAAACCCTTTTATTTATGTTAATTTATTCTACCATGGGGTGTATTTATCATGTTTATATGTTATGCAGCGTATTTATATAATTTTGAAAAAAAAATCATGGAAATATCCTGTAATTGTTTTACATGATGGTAGGATTGCTTGTTCTTTTTCTGTCTCATAAACATGCAAGATTTCAGGTACATCTTGCTACTTCTGCTTACCTTAGATCACACTACACATTCATGTACAAGATATAAAACACACCCCTCTGGGTTTTTTCATTTTCTTACTAGTTCTTGTTCTTTTTTCCCTTCTCCATGGGGAAGTGGAACAGAATTCTTCCTCCGTAAGCCATGCGTGTGAGAGCGACTAAAATGCTGGGAGCAAGAAGCAGAACCCTCCCTCGGTGGGAAATGGCCGACATGTTGAAAAGAAAAGGGATGGATTAATGAAAATGTCTATATTAATGTAATATACACATTTAATGCCCCTCAATGATTATTATTGTGTATGTATTTTTTCATTATTAATATGGCATCAAGACTAGTCTAGACATCAAGTAATTTTAATATTGCCGCCAGCACAGTAATTTTATTTAGGTACGGTCGTCACAAGTATAATTATAAAAGTACAGTGGACCCTGGTTTTTGTTCAAAATTTTTTCCCAGAATGCTGTTCAAGTGTGTTACTAAAAATTTGTTCCCATAAGGACAAATGTAAATTAGATTAGTTTTTTCAGAAAAAATCACTTCAAAAGCTCTTAAAAAAATACACTTACATAACTGTTCGGTTTGGGTGAACAAAAACCGGGCCCACTGTACATTGGCCCCTCAAGTTTCATGATTAATCCGTTCCAGGGGTCCGCTGGGTGAAATTCATGAATGGCGAAACCCATTTTCCCCAAAAGTATTAAAAAAAAATATTTTTTACATGAAATATAGTTTCCCATAGGTACATAAAGAAAGACAAATCAAGTGTAAACAAGAATATCCCCTTACCTTTATTGAAGACTCCTGGTGATGTTGGGAAAACTGGAGGATGGGAGAAGATGGAAGAGTTGCTATTGTTTGGAAGGGAATTTTCTTCCATAAAGACTTCATCCAAGTCCTTTTCTGGGGTTACTTCCCTTTTTTTTTTTTTGGGACTAGGACCAGCTTGAGAGAGTCACTGGGCCCCTGTTGCACAAAAAAAATGTCCCGAAGCTCTTGCAGCTCTCCCCCACCCCCAAACACTCCCCCTCTTCCACTATCCCCACTACCCTTTCCCTCATCATTTTCACAAACCCCTCCACCCTCTTCCACTATCACAACCACTCCACTATCCCCCCACCACTCCCCCCCTCCCCTATCACAACCACTCCCCCCTTTACCATATCCAAACCACTCCACCCCTCTCCACTATCACAACCACTCCCCCCTCCCCTATCCAAAAATCCCCCTCCCTATCACAACCACTACCACCCCCCCCCATCCAACCACTCCCCCCCCCCACTTCCCCCTACCACCCCCCACCTCCAAACTACCACCCTCTCCCCCTCCCCCCTCCCCCCCTCCACCATCCAAACCCCTCCACCCCCCCAAAACACAACCACTCCCTCTCTACCACCATCACAACCACTACCACAACCACTCCCCCCCTCCACCATCACAAACCCACCCCCCCTCCACCATCCAACCCCTCCCCCTCTACCACCATCACTACCACCCTCTACCACTATCACTACCACTACCACCATCACTACTGCCCTCTACCACCATCACAACCACTACCACCCTCTACCACCATCACAACCACTACCACCCTCTACCACCATCACTACTGCCCTCTACCACCATCACAACCACTACCACCCTCTACCACCATCACTACCACTCTCTACCACTATCACTACCACCCTCAAACACCATCACTACCACCCTCTACTACTATCACAACCACTACCACTCTCTACCATCATCACTACCACCCTCTACCACTATCACAACTACTACCACCCTCTACCACTATCACAACCACTACCACCCTCTACCACCATCACTACTACCCTCTACCACCATCACTACCACCCTCTACCACTATCACAACCACTACCACCCTCTACCACAACCACTACCACCCTCTACCACTATCACTACCACCCTCTACCACCATCACAACCACTACCACCCTCTACCATGGTGGCTTATTTAGCAGTTGCAAGCACAAAAACGAATGGAATATGTATGTATATGAACGCGTGAGGTGATGGTCACTCGCCCATAAACAATGCCACACTTGGAGGCAGGCTGGCTTTGTTTACGGCCTGATGCTGGGAGAAGGGCCGGACGCGTACCGTACCGGCGCTGAAAGACGAAATTCATGAAACACGATGCCGCTGAAACTCGGGGGTCCACTGTATAGTATATAAAATATGAAATAACTTTAAAACACTTGAAATTATAGAAAGTTTCCAGACATAATGGAGAAACGAGATCACGGAGAATGTAAGCAAACTGGGTGGCATGTGGTGACCGTATTAGAGTCAGGTGGGGGAGCCATATAGCGAGTTGTGGTCATAATTTGAAATGTCCGTATTAGTGGAATGCCGTAAAGCAGGGTTCTACTGTAATTATTACTATAATCAAATTGAAATGCTAAATATTCAATAGTCATACAGCACATGAGGAATAGGTGATCAGGTTTCATCTGAAGGATGGAAAAGTAGCTCAAATTTCTTAGATGAAGAACCCTTTACCAGCATCAAAGTACCCTCTTTGAAGAGAAGGTCTAGAAAGAGGCACATGGTCTTGGTCCAAAGTCAACATGACCACTGGGCAAAAGAATACTAGAGGGCCCAAGAACAGATGCAACATGATGAAAGTGTCTGGTGTAGCACACCTATCAGGAACATGAAATTCACTAGAGAAATAGCATGCTCCCCCCTCTCACAATATTACTGATACTGTTTGCTGATAATATAACATAGGCAGGAGAATTATCCATACATCTTCCATTATTTTATTAGCAAAACAAACACTACGTTGCCTTGCCAAGAAAGGTATGGAAATCTCTAAAATAATGAAAGGCAATAGTTCCTTAGCACTGGAAATTAGCATACAACAGCTGGCAAGTTGGTAACTTTTGCATATGCACCTCTACATGATGAGCTGATGAGTGCAGTACTCAAAAGCTAAACATTTAAGATACTGTGCTAAATAGTAGGCCATATGACCAGGAATATTTAAGTAAGCAGGCTCCATGAATTAATTGAATTATGCTTCAATTGCAGTAACTAAACTGATTTAAACTTGGTAGCAGAACACTAGAGTTGGTTGCAAAATGGTAATGGTGGGGACTTGGTTAGACCCAACCTGCCTAGTAGTTCATGTGTGCTAATTAGTGAAAAACTTTTACTTAAAATATGAGGTGGGCTGCATACTGGACACCCTGGTAGTATCAGTATCTTCAAAATGCAGGTGTTTCTGAATTTATTGATCTCATCCCAAAATTTTTCCCTTATCTTCAAACATTAGTATGTAAAAAATGAAACTATTTTGTTCATTGCAAATATGAAGACCAAGGTTTGAATCTTTAAAACTACAATGAAATTAATATATTAACATGAAATTCAAAGAAGTTATATTTTCTTCACAGACTGAGATTCAGATATACAGTGGACCCTCGATTTTCGTTCACCTCCAAACTCGAACAATTATGTAAGTGTATTTTCGTAAGTGCTTTTGTAAGTGTATTTTTGGGGGTCTGAAATGCGAATCTAATTTACATTTGTCCTTATTGGAACAAATTTGTTGATACGCACTCAAACAGCATTCTGGAAAGAATTTTCAACGAAAACCGAGGGTCCACTGTACTATATATTTACAAATAAATGCAACACAATGGAATGCAACAAACTTTAGGTGTAAAAAATATATAAGACATGTACACAGTTCAAGACTAACCCACATATTATAGAGGAAACTTCAGGTGTTCTCTTCAAGGGAGGTTCCTTGATACTGGTGTGGGGCTGTTCTATGAATTTTAAACAGTAATAATAATTTAGACAAAATTTCTGTCTACCCTGTACCATGATGCAATTGTGACTTGATAATGGTTCAAGCCAGACTAAAATGGCGTCTAAAATTTCCTCTCAAAAGTGCAGATTACAGTGCTCGCCATGGCATTATGCCGTGTGAGCGCCCGGCATATGTTGTGACGAAATCAAGGCCTACCATACAGGGGTCTTTTCGTTAGTGCATTATGGCAGGTAGCAGCTGTTAGCATGATGTCACAGCCTGCCACCACACAGCACAGTAACTCTTCAGTGCTCAAGTAGCTGCCGTGGTGAGAGGAAGTGTTGCACATTTGTCTCTCATCCACCCCATCTTTTGTCCGGTGTTCCCTTTGGTTTTGGGGCTATACATGTTTGGTTATGGGTAAAAGGAAGTCTTTAACACCTGAAACTATAGCTCAAATCATAGGGCTTCACAAAGCTGGGCACCAGACGAAAGAAACAGTGGAGAATGTTGGTGTGTGTGAGCATTCAGTGAGGAAGTGGGTGCAACGTTTCAAGGCTGGTGGCGGTGTCGAGTTACTCTCTAACTGCTTCTTTACATAGTTAAGGTACGAACAGATGTCTTCTTGGAGGGGCCTGGCCGAGGTTTGTCAGATGGTAACTCGACACCACCACCAGCCTTGAAACATTGCACCACTTCCTCACTGAACGCTCACACACACATCAACACTTTCTCTCACCACGGCAGCCACATGAGCACCGAAGAGTTACTATGCAGTGTTGTGGCAGGTCATGACGTCATGCTAATGGCTGCTACCACGCCATAATGCACCAATGAAAAAGACCCCACTGTATGGTAGGAATTTGATTTTCGTCACACATTATGCCGGGCGCTCACCCGGCATAATGCCATAATGACACTGTAGTTGTGAAACATGTTGTGACTTTTCGTCTTTATTTTTGAAAAATCCATATTATGTGCAGCATTTCAGGCAAATCTTATGCCAATATGTATTACAAGAGTATCGTAATTATTATACAAATTTATCATAAAAATCAATGCACATCATCAATAATGTGCATACAGCAATTAAAATTTAATTTAACCCTTTTACTGTTTCTTACGTAGATCTATGTTACTGATGCCAGAGTCAGTCGCATAGATCTATGTTTAAGCTCAGCTCCCTCAAATATGCTGTGAGCAGTAAATTTTGGCCTAGACATGAGAGAACCGGTCTGTGCAGTAAGTGTGCACAGTATAAAAAAATCTTGTCTCATGTGGTGAATGATGGGAAAAGAAACCTCTGACCTAGCTTTTTGGTTTAAAATAGCGACTTTGAGGTGTTTTCTAGGATGGTCTTATGATTTTATTGTTTCAATTGATATAATGGAAGACATGTTACTGAAATAGAGATGATTTTTTAGTGCATTTTTAGCTTGGTTTAGGTAAGTTTAGTGCTATTTGAAAATTTCATCTGGCAACCCTGCCAGTCAGTTGTGTCTGTGGTAAACAAAACTGCAGAACAAACCATCAACATGTGTGTTTTTACATGTAATTTCTCAGGCTTAACATAACATTATTACTGTAGATAATGTTTATCTTTTTTTTCCAAAATTTAGCCAGCCAGAATTGGGGAGGGGGCACCTAATATAAAGAAATCCATCCACATGTACCCATGTGCTCCTTGTAACTCATCAATGACCTTATAAACTGTTATTGCAAAACAAATTATTGATTTAATTTGTTTAATCTGATTTAATAATACTATTATGTAGACATATAAAACTGTAAATGATCCAAAATTATAAAACTATAATGTCATGTTCAACTTATGTTCAAATTTCATAGCTTAAATACTCAACTATACTTTTATTGTAAACTGTCTACTATAATTCCTACCATTTAGCCTCAAAACCCCTTACTTAACTGCTCAAAGAAAAATAGTTTATCAAATATAATCTAGTATACAAATGCTGAAACTTATACTTCATATATCCTTATATACCCTTGTGCTCCTTGTAACTCATCTAATGACCATATAATTTGATATTGCAATACAAACTTATTAATTTAATTTGTTTAAACTGATTTAATTAAAATTATAATGAAGACAAAAGTTTAAAACTATGTTACAAGAATGTCATGTCTAAACTATGTTCAATTTTCATAGCTTAAATACTCAACTATACTCATATTGTAAACTATTTACAAAAATTCTTACCATTTAGTTTTAAGTTAATTTTAAGTCTGCCCAAAATGCCCTGCATATTAGGGGCTTTTGACATGTACACCTCATGTAATCTCACAAACCACTGTAATTTTTGTATCATGTCCAAATAAACTATTACATCAGAAAAAAAAAAAAAAAACTCAAAGTGGGCAAATCGCCAATGCATAAATTGCACCCAGACCGCCAACTTTACACCTGCGTAATTCCATAAATTTTCTATCAAGTTTTGTATTTTTGGTGTCATTACCTTCCGAAAAGATTTTCTACCATTTCATAAGTTTTTTTTTACATCCTGACATTGTCAGCACTTTTAAATTCAGGGGTCCCAACAGTGAAAGGGTTAAAGAAAATTCTTAAATACTGTACAAAAATATGTTAATAAATTTTTCCTTCAAGGAGGTGCCTTGATGACAATAAGGGCTCTTGATCCAAGTAACCGAACTTGTCCTCCACTTATAATAATAATAATAATAATAATAATAATAATACTTTATTGAGACATGGTACAATGATACATGGTTGGGTAGACAAGATACATAGTTATTGATGAGATGTACATGCCAAAAGCCCTAATATGCTGTGCATTCGGGATTTTTAGGACTACTTAATTATAGACTACATGGTAAAAGTTATGGTTGATAATTTATAAAATAAGTATAATTGCGTATCTAAGTTATAAAAGTTTGATTATAAGTTGAACATATATATTGCAGCAATGCAACTAATTGAGTGAGATAACATTTAAAACATATCAATTAATTGCAGCAATGCAACTAATTGAGTGAGATAAAATTTAAAACAATTAATTGATTGAGTTAATTGGGTCATTATAATGTAAATGTTATGGAAATAGTTAACTTTGATGTATTATTCATAACAGGTTTTTACATTTAAGTTATTAGTCAGGTTTTTTCAGTAAGTGATTTTTCTACTTTGTTGAGAATGTTTGATATTGAGCACTTAGGTTTTGGTGAGAAGGTGTTTTTTTAGCATCGTTTTTAATTGGGGTAAAGGCAGGGTTTCTTTGGCTATGACAGGTAATGAATTCCAAATTTTCGTGCCTTTTATATGCATTGAGTTTTTTCATAGTGTTAGATGGACAGGGAACATCGAGGGGTGATCTGTGTGGGTTAATATTTGCATAGAGTGTTCTATGTATGTAAATAGGCACAGTAAAAAGTATGGATGTCTTGTATGGTGATTAAGTTTAGGTTTTTGAATATTGGTGGAGTATGTTGTCTGGAGTGGAATGTGTTATTATTCTAACTGCTGCTTTTTGTTGTGTTATTAGTGGTCTGAGATGAGTTATTAGAGAGCCCCACCCAGATTCCATAGGTGGGTGGGGGAAAAGAGTATTATAGGGTAAGGAAAGGGTTGGGAACATAGCCCCCGTATCTTGGATAGTACCCCAGGTCTTTGGTTTTCTTGGAAATTTGTTGATATGTGTCTGAAATTTGAGGCCACTGTAAAGATGGATTCCCAAAAATTTTTCCTCTCGGTTTTGTGATAGGGGACTCTTGTTGGGAGGAAAACGAGGAGGGGGAGGGAGGAGGAGAGGTTATATGGATCAAACCTGAATGCCTCCCATTCCCTAGCATCATATGACTCTCATGGGTTTGGTGCCCTCCAAATGAAAAAATGCTAATTTAATTGTACAAATTCGAAGATTCAATCATTCAAAATTTTTCTGGCTGTATCTGATTTTTTGGGCTTCGCACCCCCTTTGAAACTAAGTTTAAGATATCTTATGAATATCAATATTAACCAGAATTAGACTGAAATATTCCCAAGAATGATTTTTGAATCAGAAAATGAATCCAACTCTATAACAAAATTTGTATGAAATTTTGTAATGACAGTGAATGATTTTCTTCATGGGTCATCCTGCCTTGACAGGAGAGTTACAACATAATATAAATCTATTTTCATTTCATCCAAAACCCCTAAATTTGGGGTTAAAAAAATCCGGTTTTGTCCTTAGTGTCCTTATACACAATGAAGAATTAACACACATACAGTGGAACCTGGTTTCGTCAATGTCCAAAAAGTAAAATAAACCCAATTCGCGAAAACTGAAGCAATATTTCCCATAAAAGTAATGAAAACCAATTAATCCAATAGACACTAAAAAGTATTAAAAAAAATACATTTTATAGAGAATAACTATATTTTACATACAGAAAACAATGAGAAAAAAAAAAAGACTAATGAAATGGATAAATGAACATTTAATATCACTTTTACCTTTATTGAAGACTCTTGTTGGCTATGGAAGACGCGGGGGGGGAGAGGGAGGGGAGGGTTATTGGTTGAAGGGGAACCCCCTCCCAAGGACTTCAGGTATCAAGGCCCTATCCAGGGTATTTCCCCTTTTTGTCTTTTACTGGCACGGCCCTGTGCACAAAAATCTGTCCAAGAGGGCTGTTTCTGGCATTTTCTAGGTTCAAAAGGGACAAGGATTTTCATTGAAATTTCAGACCACTTGAACAGCTTTTTAGGGGGATTTTCTCCCCAAAAATTTGAATCCTCCACTTTTTCCCCCATGTCCTTTAAACATGGGGGACATTCTCCCCCCCTCTCTTCCTCCTCCCCTTTAAGCAATTTCCCCAGCTCCTGAATGTTGTGTTCCAGTTAAAGGTCTTGCAGTCTTAGCGGTTAGTCTTCAAAGTCGTTAAAAACCCGGGGTTCGACGAAAACCAGGGAAAACGAAAACCGAGGTTCTACTGTACAACATTTGGGTATTTTTATTTGTAGACTTTTTGCCAATCAGTGTCTTTATAAATGCAATACGGGGACATAATGTGAAAATGTAGAATTATAAACAAAAGATTATGTAATCAGTCCCTCAGCCTTGGAGTTAAAAAAAGGGTCCCCAGTAGTCTTGAAGAATCTGAAGCACAGGCATTAAGTTTGATCTTATATATTGGCGTCAGGGGGGGCATGCAGCAGACGAAGGCAATGTCCTGGTAGGCAAAATTTCCCCTAGTGGAGGTAGGTCATACCCAAGGAATGGACCTTCTTGCCTACTAGCCCACCCCTTTGGGGTATGACCTACTTCTGCTGGGTAACCCTTTTCCAGTGACAATGCCTTCATCTTTTGCCGCCCTCCCCCTGACGCCAGTGTATCAGTGGACCCTTGAAATTCGTGATTAATCCGTTCCAGAGAGTCTGTTGAAATTCAAAATTCATGATTTTCAAAATCTTTTTTCCCAAAAGAAATAATGTAAATCAAATTAATCCATTTCAGACACCCAAAAGTTTTAAAAAAAATTTTTTTTTTTTTTCAGGGAAATGTACATTTATCTACACAGAAAACAATGAGACATGAAGAATAAAACAATAAAAACCCTGACCTTACCTTTATTGAAGAGTTGTTGATGTGTGGAAGACGGGAGGAGGGTAGAGGAGGGAAAGAGTTACTATTTTTTGGGAAAGGGGGAACCCCTTCCATGACTTCGGGTACCAAGTCCTTTTCTGGGGTTACTTCCCTTTTTTGCCCTTTTATTTTGAATCATTCATTACTTACTTTAAAATATTTGTAGTCTTAATGTAGGGGGAAAGGTGTGTAGTATTTATTTGTAGGAATTCAGTGTGGGTAGCCTGTAGACGTAGGTACACGTATGTACCCCCCGGGGGCCCCTGTTTTTACACAACCCATATTATTACATACACAGCCATATTATTACACTAAAAGCCATATTTTTACACTAAAAGCCATATTATTACACTACACAGCCATATTATTCACTACACAGCCATATTATTCACTACACAGCCATTTTAAACACTACACAGCCATATTATTACACTACACAGCCACATTATTACCATGTTCACTAAGTTTAATCGTTTCTAACAACTACCTTTAGATGCCATCATAAACAAAGGGAGAAGTAATGAATAATTCATGCCGGGAAATTTTAAACAAAAGCGTATGAAGGGGGGTTTGCACCAAATGCCAGATTTGGGTTTTTTAACGCTGAAGGAAAAAGTAATGTTTCCTCCACCCCACTCACCACTGATAGCATATAAACACTGTATAAATTAAAATGCTATATGAGGTTTTTAATTTTAAGTTTTTTAACTGTAGTGTAAAACACCCTTCTGGCAAGACAGTGATGGAGTGAATGATGATGAAAGTTTTTTTTTTGGGGGACCCCCTTGGTGGGGGAAAGGGGGGGTGTGTTAATAAAAAAAAAAAATATGATATGTAAGTGTTTTTATATAATTTGAAGAAAATATCATAGATGGAGTAATGAAAATGTCTATATTAACCTAAAAAAAACATTTTGCCAAAAAAAAAACATCTGTTTGAGCTTGGGGGGGGAAGTACCCTGGCTGGTTTGTGTGGGGGGGACCCTGCCTGGTGTGGGGAAGTACCCGGTGTGACTTTTTTGAATTCTATTGTGTTTTCCCTTCTTTAGCAAAGAGCTGCCACTAGAAGCCTTTTTTGGGGCCCCTGGTGGGGTTATTTGGTTGCAAGCACTAAAATGAATGAAATATTAAAAAATGTATCATATGAATGCGTGAGGTATCGTCACTTGGGGAATACTTCTTCCCGACTGACTCTGAATGGTGTTTGTGTGCCCCCCGGGTGCTGGGGGGTCCCCGGACACATTTTATACGAGCCAAATAAAAAAAAAACAACCCAAAAATTTTTTTGGGGAAAAAAAATTGACAATTTTCAAATTTCACGATATTAAAGGGGGCGAATTTCAACCTCCTTGCATTACAGTTTTATAATTGTAACTACCAATAACTATGTATACTTGTAACTTGCATCAAAATAAAAATATTATATTATTATTATATTATATTACTGCAACATCATGGAACCTTGGGACAGAGGACATCTCCACAACCTTCTTGCATACTACTGGTCCATCCCTTTGGTATGACCTATTTCCACTGGGAAGCCCCACCTAAATATGACTCCCTTGTTTGCTCATGAGTTCACCCTTCACATTTCTTCTGCCAATAGCTCCTTAACCTTGCAGACCTTTATGACCCATTTGGGTTTGGCTTTTTGTGATATAAAAAAATAATAACAATGCTCCTGCAAGTTGGTATCATCATTATATGAATCTTATTTACTAAAAAAAAATACTTCATTCACATAGTTTGTTGAGATCATCACTAGAATTTTCCCTGAACATCTACAATGTTAATACAACCTACGCTCATCATAAATCTTGTTCACTATTATTCAGAAGATTCTTTCTTCCTTGTTAATGATTCTTGGATTGTTAGACTGTGGGCCCTGCAATAAGTGAGAAATAATGGTTATAAATATGTGTGAATGATGGTGAAAGTGTTTCTTTTTTTTTAGGTCATCCTGCCTTGGTGGAGATGGCCGACGTGTTAAAAAATCGGATTAGGTTGAGGTTCCACAGCCATTTTTTTGGGGCAAAAAGTAGGGAGTATGAAACTTATTCATAATTAATATTTCTGAATAGATGAGATCTAAAAATTGAAATCACTATACTGAAGAACATAAAGACACTACCACTGCAGTAGGCCTACTGACCATGCCCACTGAGGTTCTGTAAACAATCACAAGTTTCACTGATCTATAACAGCTGCCAGACCACATATTGTCCTCAGACATGACATCACTGCCTCCAGCCTCCTCCTTGCTGCAACATTCACAACCCATGCCTCAGACCCATAAAGAGTGATGGCACTACTACATTCTGAAACATTCTCTTTGCTCCATGGATAATGTTCTTTGTCTCCAAGATCCCCAATGCACCACCCCCCTTTTTCTATCATCATTTCTATGGGTCACTCATTCTGCCGACAAAGTCCACTCCCCAAATATTTGAACACATTCGTTCCTCTATACTCCCTCCTTCCAAATCTGATATCCAATCTTTCATTACCTAAATCATTTGTTACCCTCATCACTTTGGTCTTTCCTATATTCACTTTTAATTTATTTCTTTTACATACCCTCTCAAATCTGTCCCCCAACATTGCAATCTCTTCAGAATCTCCCAAAAAAACACAATGTCATTGACATAAAGCAACTGTGACAACTACCATTTTGTATTAGAGTCTGCATATTTCAATCCCACATCTCTTCCTAACACTCTAGCATTCACTTTTTTTTACAACCCAATCTATAAATATGAAATACTAATCTGAATGGTTCACAATTTTTATGAATTCAACTGAAAGCCAATAGGATCCCACTGAATTGGCTACGATACCGACATGGGGATTAAGGAAAACTAGGCTTACACTCACAGGTAACTCACAAAAATTGAGAGCGCTAACCAGTCACTATCTGTCTGTCGTATATATACATTTATAGATTCATATTTTTCTTCCCATAAATACTTACAATGCCATAAGCATAGAATACTGCAAAGATTTGAAAATGAAATGCAAGTCACAAAGGTAAACAAGGCCAAAAAGATTTCAGCACACTTTAAAAAAATTTGGGGAAA